>JANCMA020018596.1:0-17166 GCA_024336925.2 Zoanthus solanderi
AATAGTGAGCCTGAATGTTAGCAGCCATGAACAGCTGTTTAGACCTTATTAGGCCTTGTTAACATTACCCCTTAAATTTACCATAAATAATAGTGAGCCTGAATGTTAGCAGCCATGGACAGCTGTTTAGACCTTATTAGGCCTTGCTAACATTACCTCTTAAATCTACATGTACCATAAATAAGTAATAGTGAGTCTGAATGTTAGCACCCATGGACAGCTGTTTAGACCTTATCAGGCCTTGTTAACATTACCCCTTAAATCTACCATAAATAATAGTGAGTCTGAAATGTTAGCAGTGCAGCCATGAACAGCTGTTTAGACCTTGTTAGGCCTTGTTAACATTACCCCTTAAACCTACCATAAATAATAGTGAGTCTGAAATGTTAGCAGTGCAGCCATGAACAGCTGTTTAGACCTTATTAGGCCTTGTTAACATTACCCCTTAAACCTACCATAAATAATCGTGAGCCTGAATGTTAGCAGCCATGGACAGCCGTATCCTATGTGTCCATTTTAGCAGCTTCAAGTAAGCTACTAGCACATGTGCTATCGATACTGAACTTTATCACTGAAGCCACATTCACCAACTATGCATTACGCTTTGGCAAAATCTGCTATTGTTTGTGCAGCCAATGTTGAGAACTCATTAAGTGCACGTTCTAGAGTTCAGATACTTCAGGTTCCTAGACAACTATGAAACTAAATTGAATTATTTAAATTATTCTACACTTTCATTCTACATTAGGTTTCTGTCACATACCCTAAAACAAAAAATGGTTGGTCAGATTAATTTTAATATTTTATTGTATTTCATTTTATTATCTTAGTTCCTTCCTCAGGTGAGTATATTATTGTTTGATAGTAAGTCTAGATCCTGCGGCCATTCTGCTTGAGTATTATTTCACCACATCACAGTCACCTGATCCCCCAACTTTGATAATTATTTACATAAATTATTACTAGTAATAAATTAACTATTTTTTTCTTTTGTCTCACGATAAGTCACTTTGATATTGCTCGCGAGATTTCGACTGCTACTGCTAGTCTTCTTCAGGTGATGGGGTCAACTGGTTTGGTACAGCATTATGTATGGCAGTGGTTTGTTGTGATTGGCTAATTATAATTACATAATGCTGTACCAAATCAGTCGACCCCATTGCCTGAAGAAGACTAGCAGTAGCAGTCGAAACGTCGTGAACAATATCAAAGTGACTTATCGTGAGACAAAAGAAAAAATAGTTAATTTATTACCTAACAGCCACAATGAACAAAAATCTATTTCATCACAATATTACTAGTAGTAATCAAAGATTAGGCAAGTGCATTCGAGGCATTTCTATTTTGTTAAGAATTGACTAAATAAAGTAGCGGAATAAAAAAAGAGCCGAGTTTGCGTTCTAGCTGGTTGGAGTTTTCAAAATTACTACAGCTTTGCTTACAATTTCATCATGAATGTTCGATCACAACTAACATTTACACAACAAAAATGAGAGGGACTTGTGGTAGCAATAAACGAATATTCTGAAAAACTAACTTTTTTTTACTTCGAGTACCCAGGCCAATGTGAATTTAAACTCAGCTTGCGATAACATGAAAGAGAGGCTTCCTTCCAAAAGACCCTGAAAAACGATGTTTCACCACATCACACTCACCTAATCTCCCAACTTTGATAATTTAGTAATTTGATGACAAGAATCAGAATCAGAAAAAACTAATACTGCCTTAATGCCCCCTTACAAATATGAAAATTGCCGTAATGCCCTGATATTACAAGAAAGTTTAAAGTAAAAACTGCTGTGTCCTCTAAAGAGGCCAGTTCAAGGCTTGTTAAATATTGTTACAACAACTACGACTACTGGACAAGTACTACTGGATTATCACTATTACTTCTACTAATACAATAATAATACGGTACCATAACAATTTATCACTACTACTAGGTGATAACAAAACATTCATTAATATTATGATTCATTACTATTCATTACCAAAATCATCACTACTATTAGGTGAATGGTCATTAAAATGTTTGGATGAGAATAGCATACTTAGGAGAGCGATGAAGCTGGAAGTGGAAGGTAGAAGGCCAGTAGGTAGGCCAAAGATGACCTAGAGTAAGGCAGTGGAATAAGACATGAGGAAGCTAAACATCACAGAAGAAATGGCAGAGGATAGAAAATAGTGGAGGCAACTCACATCATGTCCAACCCCAGAAGATGATGATAATGATATTAAATGATTACATCATCATCCAATTTTGATCCGGGTTTATCCCCATAAAAGGGGGTGGTCAGATTTACCCCACTCTAACAGGAATCTCTCCACCTCCCACTCTTCATCTCGCTCAATTCAAGGTATCCTTCTCAAAACCAATACTCTTGCTCTCCTTCTCCACTTATGTCTTCCACGTCTTCTTTGGCCGTCCTTGCTTCCTCTTGTCCTTCACTTCAAACTCCAATGCCTTTCTCAAAACATGCCCATCATCCCTCCTCAACATATGCCCATACCATCTCACTCCATTCACCTTTGCCATCTGAACCACTGTTTCCTTCAATCCCAACATCTCCGCTGTCCTCTTTTTCTCCATCAGTTTTGCACCACACATCGCTCTCACCATTGCTTTCTTGGTCCTTCTCAAAATCGCCATTTCATTTTCCCTCAAACACTATGTCTCACTCCCATACAGTATAACATTACTGATCTTACACAACTCAAAATTACAAAACCAGTTAAAGATCACTATACCTTACTATCTGTTTGATCACCCAACTGAACTTTCAACAAACTTGGGGGCCCACTTCGACCCGTCATAGCTGCTAGACACTCTACTAATGAAGTCTTGCCACAACCAACTGGACCTTCAAGTAAAACTCCAGAACCTGCAGCTACTGCAAGGACAAGAGAATGTAAATTGTTCCTTGTTGAATCTACCATGACCAGAAATGGCTTACAGATGGAGCTTGGTCCTTTTGGCAAAATCATACCACAGATGGTAGCATAGCTTCCACTCAAATCTTTCTCAGTAAAACATGCGTTATTCACACACTGCTCTGATGAATTATTATTGTTCCTAATTACTTGTGACTCAGTGACATCACTTGCATTTGATAAGGCACTAGACTTCATTGTCCTAATTAAAAATGTGTGTTTTTCTTCTTGGGTGAAAAGTCTAGATAAGAATAATGAAGTTCCCTGTTCATCCATCTGTATCAACATTACAACAACTTGTGCAGCAAACCACTTTATTTCTTTATTACTGTGTTTCAAAGCCAGAAAAAAGGAACCCCATCTGCAAAGAGGTCGAAATGTCTCTGTTTTGAATCTCAATAAATTGTATGCTGTCTTTGCAGCCAACAACTTAGATTCCATGTTTTCATTTGGTTTTGAAAAAACTTTATCAAAGAATGAAGGCCTCCTCTTGAAATAACCTACAACAAAATCATTCAAATGTGGCCATTTATGGAGCAATATACTAAAGTTATAACTTAATTTCTGGCACTGGTGCGTTTGTTCTCCATCAGTTGTAACAAGTCTCTCCTCAGCTCTCAAGAGTAGATCAAGAATTACCGGCTGAAAACATCTTGCAGTTATTATTGCCATGTCTTCTTCAAACAATAAATCTGATAAGTTGTCAAGTAGTTCTTGCTTTTTGTCATGAGACCAGCTCTGGAAGACAAAAATACTTTGTTAAAAGATAAACAAAAAGTCAATTTCTGACAATACTAAATTCAAAGGTTCAAGGTTTATAATTCCACATTTAAAATGATAACACAATAACTTAATTTGTATAAACCAACTATGTATAATTTATTGATAAGAAAATTATTTTTTGTAACAAGTACTAATCCAGTAACATTTTTTTCATGTCAATAGCAAAATGTATAAGTAAATACAGTTAAATTTAATACTTCAAATTTAAACTTAATACTTCTAGTTTCCCACTCCAACCCCAGGAGTGGGAAACTAGAGACAATAAACGAAGATGATGATGATGATGATGATGATGATGATGACTTCATGATTTGAAATTTTTATAATGCTATTATCAAGAGCAAATGAATTTTACTAAACTGAGCTAAATTTACATAATAATAATAACGGCAGTGAAATACCCCACAGCAATAGTTGGTCGTATTTGCATCTCATTCAAATGAATAAAATTGGACCCAGAGATCCTCACACACTAAACAACTTAACTAATCATGAGACTGCTACGTTGCCAGCGTGATGGTCCCTGATGGTGTAACGGTTAGCACTCCTGACATGGGTTCGATTCCCGCTCAGGGCAAATACCAATTTTTTCAGATGAGTGTATTTATTTATTTATTTCGTACTACTGAACAACAAATATTAACATTTGTCAATAATATTAATAATAACATACTAGCATGGAAATGACAAAGGCTTGATAAAGTTCAGATTCAGTAGAGGGCCTAATGAAAACAAGAGGAAAATATATAAAAAATGATGAATATACATTTATAACCTGTGTGGTCCAGGGTAGGTGTATTACTCACTCAGTCACCTTCACAAGAGTGGAGAAGGACTAATTCTTCGTGATTATTAGTATTACAAAATTTTCATACTCCGGGAATGTGAATTTATTCGCCTCAATATCTTAACTTCACACTAATAGACAGTGCTTTCAATAAGCACCGATGTCCGACGAAGAATGTCGGCTACTGCGACCAGAGATGTCGGCTACTTTTTTTCCCTAAATTGAAGTAATTAAAGAACAATCCTTTTAAACAAAATTAATTACTTTTGATGGGTTTAGATGTAGTTTTTATGTCAATTTCGAGATCAAGGTCAGGCCTCATTGCGCATTCGGCATGATTTGATGCCCAGAACACTGGAAATAGCATTTAAGAGCTTCCAGATTTCAAATTTTTCTGGGGGGGGGCATGATCCCAGACCCCCATAGCAAAAGGGACCTTGTGGCCCCTTGTTAATACCGTCGCCTACTCTACCCTAACTGGTTGCCTACTTCAAAATTTATTGAAACCCCTGAAAGAGAATCCAAATTAATTTTAAGGTAAAAAAAATTAACAAGTGAATACCATTTTTTAAATATATAGTAATTTAAGTTACAAATATCTTGGCAGCTACACACAAACAGACCAGTTTTAGTAGCCGATTACATGGAGTTTTTTCAACCTCGAATTTGAACTTAGCCCTATTAACCAGACTGGATTCAGGGATATAACTCCATGTAATCGGCTCCTTAAAAGCCGGCAGCCTCACTAATATTACGATATCTTTCAATTCTATTCTTGTCGTTTGATTACAAGTATTACTAACTTTCTAATTTCCACATTTAGCGATTGAGAACTTTAGGTAACTAACCTCATTTTGCAACACGTGGGAAAACTTTTGCCCCAACTGCGAATTCGACTGCACCAACTCTTGTAACGCCGGCAGAAACTCGAAATATAAACCAGCCTTAGAATTTTCCATTACTTCTACGTACAAGGATTATTGCAAATAACATTTAAAAATTTAACCCGTATTATTAAAGACTTTTACAAAAATTTTACATCATTTTGTTGAAAACATGTGTGCCCTCGCGCCATCGTATTCAAAACATAATGGCCAGTGGTTTTCTTCATGAGAGCGTATGTTAATAACTTCGTTCATGCTAGAACTTTATTGTCTAAGCTTGTAACCAAGACAACGGGGAAGAAGGAACTCAACGCCATTTCCCGAATCACCATAAAACGTTGTGAAAAATGGGTCAAGATTATTACGGAGTTTTAGGCCTCAATAGGAGTGCTAAAGATGCTGATATTAAAAAGGCGTAAGTTCTTCATATAAATCAATACTCTCCATTATATTTGTCTTTTCTGTAGCTTTTTAATGTTTTGAAATTTTTAGATATCGAAAATTGTCATTAAAATATCATCCAGACAAGAATCAAGAACCTGGCGCAGAAATAAAGTTCAAGCACGCTGCAGAGGCTTACGATATTTTAAGTGATCGTAAGTAATTCACCAACAAAAGTTATTTTTGTGTGTAGCTCTTCTTACATAACTAACGGCAGTAATGAAAGGATATTTTTGTCTATTCAAATCTAATACTCACGATCACTCTTATATATGAGTACTGTACCTGAAACTTGTGTTGCCTAAAGCACAGTTGCTCTGATAAATGATTATTGCTCTAAATGTCATTCTAGTAAATTGCAGTTGCTGTAATGAAGGGCTACGCTCGAAACGTAAGCTCCTTACACTACTTACGGTGATGATCATAAACATTTCAATCTTGAGTTGTCTAAATTACAGTTGCTCTGATGAAGGACTAACGCTCTAAACGTCAGCTCCTTACTCTACTTACGCGGTGATGATTACAAAAATTTCAACCTTGAGTTGTCTAAATTACAGTTGCTCTGATGAAGGAATAACACTCTAAAAGTCAGCTCCTTACACTACTTATGGTGATGATCATAAACATTTTAACCTTGAGTTGTCTAAATTAATGTTACTCTGACGAAGGAATATTAGTAATGCTAGAAACGTGCATGAGCTGCTATTTAAACTTTGCTTACGGTGATGACTATAAACTTTTCAACCTTACCTGATATTAAATCAGAGCGATTGCTTAGAACAGTCGTTGAAAGTTATTTTAAAGACGGCACCATTTAAAACGGAGCGGGCGTGGTTGGCATAGATTGTAAGATCTCTGCCTTCCAACCTTAAGGTCCCCAGTTCGATCCCGGCTCTGCCAAGATTTGAACTGATTTCTGCGACTTTCTTTCCCGCCTAAGCGAGTTCAGCTTTCCATCCCTCCGGGGTAAGTAAATGAGTACCAGTGTCTGCTGGGAGCTAACCTGCGATGAATTAGTGTCCCATTCAGGAAGTGTCAAAGACTCTCATCCGCTTAACACTACAGAAACCGGAGTTAAGCGCCGGTTCCAAGAACCACTAGGCTCGTAAAGGATTTTGCTAATATTTTCTGCGCCATCTTCAACAATTTATCCCCGATGGACAAATGGCAGTCACGAACATCATGGCAAAGAGCATTACTTTGTATAAGAAGAGAACAGTTTTAAAGCTGATTGTAAGACTTTTTATGGGAAGAAATGACGTTTTTTTAAAATCAAAAAATCCTTCTGCGTAGTGAATTTTGACTGACCGTTTTTATAAATATATTTTCTCAACAACAAAAATTCAAGTTTGGGACTGTGGAAAAGGGGATTGCATCCGCTGAATAGTTGTGACCCTTCAGTAACGGTCACTTTTAAAATAGTGTTTATATTATGAAAATTTCGGGACTTTCCCTAATGACCGCTTAACGTAGAGAGACTGTATTTATAATGCGGTGCCACTTAAACCAGATTGCACCTTACTTCTTCATAGGTTACGACATAATAGGTTTAATTGTTGTTTTTTTCTTGTCTAAGCTAATAGATTTACGAAATTTGGTTGTTAGATGCACGAGTATCATTCTAAAATTTTCTCGCTGCGAAGCGCCGGTTTTTAGACACCACGTGACCATTTTATCTGTGGGGCGCATCTACAGTAACTTATTATTCAGGGGCAAATTACGGTGGCCGACTCGGAGCGATCAAAAGCGCCATATTGGTTGTAAAGAATCTGGATTTGCCTGTTTTGTTTGCGTGTATCATATTTTTTTATGTGGTGGACGAATTTTCTGTTCACTCAGATCGAAGCTGTTTTATGCCAGAGACAAAAGTATTCAAATATTGGAAGCTTGGAGGAGTGACAGTTTTATAAAGACCTGGTCGTGTTCTTGTTGATCGAAGCAAGTGGAAATTTTGGTTGTGTATTTTTATCTGGTGTAGTACACGGCAGACATTCTAGGATATAGTATTGCTGGAATATCACATCAGTTTATCTCGGAGCATAGCTAATACTATTTTAAGTTGAAGAGGAAACTGGGATGTCGATAACGGTGTTGTGAGATGGTCCGCTTTCAACGGCATTTGTGCCTTGAATCGCATTCCATCCAAAAAGGTAAATTGTCCATGGAGTGTATTATTACGACTATTCGACGATGAATTGTTTTCAGCTATTTTATGTTGACAAAAGGCCAGTCTGTTTTGTGATTTATCTACCAGCTGATATTTTTGACCACTTATTGGTAAGCAAGCTCCAAATCGGACGCGAAAAAAATATGGCAGAAACACGCAGAAGTCACTGGAATGTATACAGAATTAGAATTAAGCCGTCTGTTTCGCGATCAATTGTTTTGGAACGATTCTTCCAGCCTTTGTCGCTCGCATAGCTTTTGTGATAAAATGCTAAGTGTACTTGAAGTTTGAAAGAATTCAGATTGGATCGAAATCGATTCTAACGTCCATGTTCCTGTATTTTCTAGGCTGACACCTCGTCTGACCACTCCATAGTACAGGCACCGATCGATTGCAGAGGCTGGATTTTCAGGGCCAGTTGAACTGAGAATGGAAAACTCTAGCGAACTGCCAGGTATTTTCATAGTTGTTTGTTTTCAGGTTTTTCTTCCAAGAGAAAGATTAAAAAACCTATTGTGGCTGACGCTTTAAGTATAGATTATACATTATGATTAAGAATTCGCCGGTGTGGATGCAAAACATAACATTTTATTGGGTGATGTTTCTACATCTTAATTCAGTAATTAAGTTTCATAAAAAATTGTTTCTTTACCAACGCTTTGAAGCTAAATTGAAAAAAGATATTTCAGTTAATTTATTTCGAATACAAGGTGAAATAAAGTTTTTACAAATTGTAATTAATTCTTCGAGAAATTTGAAATTATTTCGAAAGTAAAAACAAATTATGGCATCTGTGCTGAGGCTTAGATAATTAACACAACTTAAACTTAAACACTCCCCTTAGTTTTGCCTCAAATTGTTTTAGTCATGATTATTGTCATTAATTTAGATGGTTTTATTCATTGGAATTTATTCAGATTATTCACAATGATAAAAAAAAAAAACTCTTGGCTGTGTTCAACTCATTATTGTCGATACTTTCGCGTCTGTTTCGGAATCATTCGAGTTAATTTTCTTAGTCTGGGTTATTTTTTTCAAATATATCCTTGAAATAAACCATTTTAATCGCTTTAAAAATGTCAGCTGTTTGTGTATAAAATTAGAAACTTGTAAATCTTTATTGTATCGACCGCACTTTCTAGATTTGTGGCGAGATGCGACATAAATAATCTACCATAATTATGAATCTAGCTTAACGATCGATAGGGTCCCATTTATTGTTCACCCAGCTGATTTTTTTTCCTTCAATGCCTTTTAAATAGTTCTCGAGACCGACACTCGCCGGTTCACAGTAGTTCCTATTGTGAGTTTTCTTATTTGCTTCAATAACATCGTTGCGCGTATGTTATTGTTTATTTTTACCATGAAATCATAGGAATTCCAAGCATTTTTTACCAAACTTTTAAATGACGGAATTTGTCGATGTTACCTGCGTTTTTTGTCCGGGCTTTCAACACCTTCAATAGAACGATGAAAAGATATTTTTACTCAAGCAATGGACGAGTTATTTCTGGGCGAAATGCATGATCGAGGAAATATGACCAGTTTTGCGATGCATTTTTAGAGCTGTCTTAAACTTTCCATATCTCAAGTAGACCCACTTAGGAATTTTGCACAGTTTTTCACAGCTCATGCTGCGTTGAAAATACACTGAAGTATTTCAGAGATGCTATTGAAAAGCAGATAGTTTGGCACGTGCAAGATAAATAGACCTTAGGTCTCATTTTAAATTGACTACTCTCTTATGTAACTACTTCTTAGATATAGTGTTGAAAAAAGCTGCCATCTCTTTCGAAGCTCTCAAATAAAGACCTTTTTAATCTTCCTAAACACATTTGATCTGTATTTGTAAGCTATACTGTATATTCAGTTGGGGGCCTAAGTAACGTGTCTCAAATCTCCCTGCATTTAGATTATTTCAGTGGAGAGTGTTGTTGCTCTGCAAATCACTTAAATTTGGTTGAAATACTGAGAAATACAATTTATGTGTCTTTCATATGTTTTATTATCGATTGTTAGTGGGAACTGTTATTTCTTGTTTTTGTTTATTTTGTACATTTTACTACATTCAAGAAGTAAAATAATGAGTTTCAGCTACTGACAAGTTATCAAAAATAATTTTATTTAGATATGAAGTTATTTTGAGCTGTATATTTTTCTTCCATAATTTGAAAATGACTATTGCGAATAGGTAAAAACCTGAACTTTATTTTTAAATGATATTTTGGGTATATAAGGTGTTTTGTGTTTTCCTCTTCAGAAAGGGGCTTAGGAAAGCATAATACATGTTGAAGAGAAATAACATGTGCAGCTGATGTGTAATCAATGTGCCTTAGGGTTCTCATGATAAATTACACAATCTAGAGACTTGTCGTTTTATTTAAGTTTTGTCACTCAATAGGGTGAAAGGCTTTGAATGTATCCAGCCCATTTCTTGAAAAAATTGGTTTTTGTATGGGAAATCACATGTACTATTTTTTAATGTGTATGATTCCATGGTTCTCACATGTTCTTCAAGTCTTGTGAGAACTCACGTCTGTGGGTCCACGCCTAGCATGATTGAATACAAGTTTGACACTGTAAAGTTAGAAGTCTTGAGCACGTAACTCTCTGATTCGTCCTAAATGATTACTGCTCTAATTACTATGCTCCTTGTAAAAGATATATGGTAACTCATTGTATCCTCAATATCTGCAAAAGTTTTTAGTTTTTCTTTACATAAGCTTGTTTGTTAATAATTATCCAGGTCATATAAGAAATATGTTTAATCTGCAATCCTTATCTTATAGCTTGTGCAGGGTTTCAGTTAATTTTTTGGTGGTACGGCTAAAAAATTCAAGAGGCGGCTAAAAAAGTTGTTATTATAGAATGCCCTGGCTAATTTTTAGTTGGTACAAACATGCCCTCCTCGACTTCCCCCCCCCCCTCCCACTCCCTCTAAAAACACATTAGGGTTTTCATTGAGAACTTTCAAGTGCATAATCATCAAATGAAACCAGAAAGCTTCAATTAATTGTGTGACACGGCAATACGTATTGCCGCACTATATTAATGGTGACCAATCAATTGAATCAAACACAGTTTAAAACTTAAAGAGTTCAAACAAATATGGTTTAGTGTTTATTTTTAAGTTTGCAAATTGCATGTATTTTGACATTTAATTATACAAATTATCTGACTTCCAACCCTAAAATAGCTCTGCCGAAAGTCTGTGAAGCGATGGCGAATATTCCTCAAAAGTCAAGAGTGCACTGGCGAAATTCGCTGTTCGCCGGCCTTTAACCGAAACCCTGTTGTGTAGAGGTATATTTATATATTCGTAACTCGAACATGGACACAAGTTAATTTTAACTTGCAAAACATTTTCACCATGCAGTCTTCATACATGCATGAATACTTTTTTTTTTAATATCAAACTAGTTTTGATCAGTTTGTGCATTGGACAACAACTTCATTATTTTTTCCAAAGTTTTGATAGTTATATGTTATTGAGAACATTTGAACATTTATTTAAATCACTTTGTTAATTTAATATCATTATATGGACTTGTTGAGATTTCACATAAGAGCAAATATTTATAAGCAACTTGCTATTTTATAGAAAAATACCTTATTTGTTCAGTTAGTTACTCTGGAGCAGAATAATGGTACTGGGTGGAATACACTTTAACTAATACAGAACTATGTTGACAAGAGCTACTGAAATCAAACAAACAGAAATGAACTGCCGCATGTATTCACAAAATTAAGATGATGTGCATAGAGCAGGTTTCAGCTTTGTTTATAAAGATGTAACTCTTGACTGGCTTATCCTGCACTCAAGCCAGTCACTTTGCACCTGACTAATCACTTTTGTGAGTTCATTTGATGTTTTAGTGTTTCCCTTGGACTCTAGAAAACAGAGAATATCTGCTAGCTAGCCAGTGCCTATCCATAAGATTTGGTGTACAACTGATCATTGAACGTCATCATAATCGTTATGAGACTTTTACATACAATTTGTTATCTATTACCACTTATCTGAGAGTATTAGTGGTTATATTAAGGTTAGAAAGATAGATTTAAAACAGGCATAACTAGAATGCTGCTGAAAAAAATAGCAAAACAGTTACTGTTCTTCAGCAGGATACCTAAATTATGTGCAATTCTACAATTGGTTTTGGCTCCATTAAATCTTGTACCAATTGAATAGCAATTCAGGTTGTGCTACCCACTAAGTGAGCACAGTAATTGACCAACGTTAGTAAAGTAAGGAAACAGATAAAACCCTAAATCAGTATTCGTGGCCCACGCCACACAACAGAAAACAACAAGCTCACGCTTGAAAAACAAAATCAAAACCAAATAGAGCATGCATCACTTAATAAAAATAAACACAAATACATTATTTAAAAGAAAAGGATTCATTGTGTCAATAACTTTCCAAACAATTCAGGGCTCTCTAAGTTTCTTGGTCGATGCTCCATACTACCTCATCTCGTCGTAATGGTTTCTATAGAACTTTACGAATGCCTTTTCAAGTATTCTCTTCTTAAAGCCTTGCTTCTCTAACTTTGTAAATAGGTGCCTGTTTCTTGTTTTAAATTCTCTCGTAACACTGCAAATTCTAGCATATTTCACCAGTTGAGATATGTATATGCCGTATGCTAGATTCTTTAGGATGTTGCTGTCAAGATATAGAAAGGTCACTGTTTTGAAATTGAAGTCTTCTCCCTTGTCATAAATGTTGGTCTTTATTCCTTCCGAAATATGCATGGGAGTCGAAAAGTGGTCATTGGTCACATTATTGGGTTGATGGCAATAACATGGTTTTTTTTATAAGAAAATGTATGGATATTTTATTTTGCTGGGCCAAAAACAGTGATTGTATTACCGGGGTTGTGTAACGAGGTGGTTGTATGAATGAGATGGCTGTACGAACAAGGTGGTTATATGAACAAGGTGGTTGTAAGCTGATGTAGACGAGTAAGACTCAACTTTTGGAGTAGTAAATGCTTGTAAAGTATGTTTGAGCACGTTTGTAAGGTTTATTTACTAATTAAATTTGACATATTGTTATTATCAAATTTACCATAATTTTAGTTTTTACAAAGGTGAAATAACATCATTCAGTCACAGAAGCTAGCCACACTGAACCTTGATGTACCTTCATTCAACAATAATTAAGCCCCAAGCATGTCAAAGGACATATTGCTAAATTCTCCCAACTAAATTCTATACTTTTTATATGAGCAGTTTGGGAGAATTTTGCCTTTCATCTTTACAAAATACCCTAGCCAATGGAATTCTTAATTCTCATTACCAGATGTATCATTTTGTATGAGCTATGTAAGGAGAATTGAGATACTGATAAACTGCCTCGGGATTTGAATTTCAAAAAGTAAAGCAAAATGGAAGTTGAAGCTGTCATTTCACTTCTATTTATGTCTATTGTTATGTCTGTATATGATATTTATTTATCTCTGGTTTTGAAAACCATGTTGCTTGGATTGTGGATATTTGTTGCGGGTGACACTAATCTTTATGGGCTCCCTGTGTGCACATTGGTTTAGTAGGTTTTGGAATAAGTCTAATAGTCAGTTCTGAAGTTGACGAGCTTGTTGCCTGGGTGGTAGGCTGGCAAGTGATGGATATTTTTGGTGAACACAGAGTACAGTGGTCAGTGGTAACCATGTGTCTTTTGGTGACATTTGCTGGGGAAGTTTGTGCTTTTTTGATAAGGAAGGTTTGAGTTATTTTATCATATCACAGTGTTCTAGCCAGCTTTAAAAAACGATAGGGTGCCCTAATTTGCATATTAATAATTCGCATGATATTTAATTTGCATATCATTAATATTCATGATTACTCACTACTTCGGCAATGTTGTTCTCGAGTGGACGTCGAATGCTTTCAGCTTTAAGCATCACAGCTTCTGCATGGTACTTGCTGTTCTTGTGTTCCAAGACTTTATCCAAACGTAAAGTCTTGCAACCACTGTTATCTGTCCAAGTCAGTGGACCACATTCTGGCCACAAATTTTGTGCTTCTTGCACAACATGCACGACATTGCTTGTTTTTCGCGATCGAACTTGAGCCATGATCATCCACTTTTCCTAACATCTTGGAAGCCGCATTTGTGTCCAGCGTTCGCTGCTGTAGATTTTTCTTCTTCTAGGGGTTTTGCTTTCTTTGCTGGACTTATTCCGAAATATGAATCAAGTGTTGAGTTGCGTTTCTTTCTAGGCATGGTTCAGAAAATTATGATTCTTTTTTGTCAATCAACCACAATACAGCAACATCTGTTCCTGACATCTGTGCTGTGATTGGATAGTTGGAATGCAAAACCATGATGACAATAACAACACCAAGGCAACGAGCAAAAAATATGCTGATCGATTGTGGCTCAGGAATTTATTGTCTGAAAGCAATTATTTACGAGTGATCGTGATTGTTCGAATTTTGTTGAAAATAACTTGGAAAATATTGCATGGAAACCTTAAAAATATTAATATTGGGTCTTTTATCTCAAATCTTCATTAAGACAATGTACGGGATCACAAAAACGACAGGGTGCTGGAGGAAAACGACAGGACGCACACAAAAACGACAGGGTAGGCACTGTGTCGTTTTGGCCTAGCTAGAACACTGTGTCAAATGCTAAATTAAATATCAGTGGAAGTATGCATGAAGCTGATTGTTATTTTAGTGACGTGTCTAGAGGAAGACTCTGTTATATGCAAAATCATGTCATGTTTTGCAATGCCAATGGAAGACTTAGTAGTTGATCAGATATTGATAGGAGATGTCATGTACATAAAAGCATTCGGCTACTAAACTATTCCCAACATGAAAAGATTGTCACTGACATATTTACCTGATAGAGTTACAATGGTTCTAGATGGTAGCTGATCCGAGCACACCAAATCAAAATGTGTTTGCTTTAAAAATTTTTTAAATTTCATGACATTACATAATTATTATATTTTATTTATTTCTACTCAAGTGCAGATCGTGAAATTTATGGAAGAGGACGGCTGTACTTTACAAACTCTTTCAATGTTATTTATACTCAAGCACTTCATGTTCTGTTAAAAAACTTCATGAACTTTGAATGAGATTTTTATTTAAATTTCAGTAAAATGCATAAAAAATACAAACTTTAATAAATCTTTCAAAATTAGAGGAAATTAGCTTAGAATTGCCAGGAATTATATTTAACACTCAAGAATTCATGATTTGTTAAATCAAATTTTGTTTGGATCAGATTTTAGCACAATAATAAATGACTCCACAAAACTGTTTTGGCCACTAGACCGTACAAGTTTTAATAAATACAATGCCTTACTTGAGATGCCTTTTTTCTCACTGTCTGATAGTATAACACATTTGCTTCAGGTCACAGCACTTCACTTTCTATTAGACACTTCTAGTCTTAAATATTGACAGATGAAACAAAATGGTGCTACTCATTATATTGACATGTTTGCAGAAGTAAATTTCTTGGTTGGATAATGGGAGTAGGTTTGGCTACTAAGTTAGATCAGCTGGCAGCAACTAACAATATAAAATAGATGTTTTGAAAATAATAATTATAATAATTCGTAGTCCATCAACTTGTTACAACTTTGTAAAATTAGAAATGTTAGTTGAATAAGAAAGTTGTTGTGTTTTAGTTTACATGACTTGTAAAGCTCTCCAACTCTGCTTTGTAAAAGGCCTTCCACTTTTTTCTAATAAGCTATATTTATAATAAATGGAATGCTGCGTTGGTGTTTCTATAGAAACAGTTTTATAAGTAGTTCAATTATACATCATAGTGAATCAAGAAAAACTTTTAAAAAATTGACATTTGGGACTGTAGTCCGTTGTCGGTGTGAATTCTAATTTGAAACAAGCTTAGCCCTCAAAGTAGAAAACTCACTAGCTAATTGGTTGAGTTAAAAATTCAATTTTGTAAAACATTGTTCCTTTCTTTGTCATAAAATCAAGTTGTTTACTATGTTTCTGTAATATAATATAATTTTGTTTTGTATAAATACTTCAAAACAGCTTTCTAATAACAAGCATTTGCAGATTTTGTCAAGTTAACTATCCTAATTTCTCCAGTAATTAATAAGATTTTAGTTAGTGATTTAAACATTTTTCCTGCGTTAGGTTATATAAAAATATTCTTTAATCTGGAATTGGAGAAAAAAATGTAAGTTAAAACTAAAATATTTTATAGATAAAAAATGGACTTAACATTTAAAAGTCAACCATCTGTCCTTCTATTGTGAATTTTAATGACCAACATCAGTTGTAAAATTTTATTTTCAGGGGAAATCCTAAGCAATATGATTTGTTCTACTTCCTCATAACTTGGGGCAAAAAGATTTTATCTTCTTAGTGCCTGCCATAATGGATTTTTAATTAGTTGATGATAAAATCAGGAAATGACTTAGCAGGGAATTCATTTTGTTTATTTATGAGCTCTGCCTCTTAAAAACACCATCAGGTGTGTCTTTATGTTTTATTTAAAATAATCAAGTTTTTAGTTCGATTGCTGCAGTGAATTCAGAATTCGTACTGTAGTTAGTGTTCTGTTACCTAGTATATTAGAAAACTAGTGAGGCAATATCTCTTCGTGGAAGTTGATTTTTTCATTCAAGCCAATTTGTAAGTTTAATTCTTTTTGTTATCTATATTAGATACATTTGTTAGGATGGTAATTTTATATTGTACACAATATTTTTGGTGTGGAATAATATATATAATATATATTTGTTAGTCAGATTTTCTCATAGTGATGACAGTGTAGGTCTCTGTAATTTGAAATAAAAGTCTTTTTGTTACATTGTACCAGAGTATATACATATGTTTTTATGTTTTTCTCTGATCCAAAATACTTAGTTTAGTAGTAATGAAATTTAACTGGCAAAGGTGTTAGTTTTTTTCTCATACCACATAGAAATTGGAATTCTTTTTTCACTAGACATTCATTCAGACTAGTAATCACTCAGGTTTACTAGTCCTTTCTGTATTTACAAACTTTACTGACTTTACCAGCTTGTTTCATTTTTGCTACAGCACAAACCATAAGTTTTTGGTATGCTTCTTTGTTCCACCTCCTTGCAATGTTTTTACTCATTCATGAGCGTGAAACGCGAAATGAAGGAGTATTGGAATTATATGGGATTCTGTTAGCCGTTATG
>JANCMA020018690.1:0-39695 GCA_024336925.2 Zoanthus solanderi
CAAGATTAAGTGCATTGCTATATAAAAATCATTTATTATTATTATTATAATTATTATTATTATTATTATTATTATTATTATTATTATTTTAAAAGAACCTACTAGAGATGACAACATTTTCGATCTCATGTTGACAAGTAAAGATGATATCATTGATAATGTTAAGGCCATTCCAGGAATTAGCGATCACGATATGGTACTTTTTGAGGTGAACCTGACATATAGAAAGAAAAATAATGCAAGGTTTATATGAGGAAAAGGGCAGACACCACCTGTATAAAGAAATTGCTACAAGACTTTGCAAGTGACTTTGAAAAAATAAAGAACAAGTCTGTAGATGCAAAGGCTTACAGGAATAATGGATTCCTGCATACAGCATTATAAATTCACAACATCACACAATAACCTTCCATGGTTTAACCACAGCTTGAGAAGTCAGATCAAGAAAAAGCAAAGACTATACAACACGGCAAAGAACTTTGGAAGGCAATCGACTGGAATAAACTTAAAGTAACTTGTAAACAAATACACAAGAACTTGAAAAGTTCCAGGAACAATTATCTTTCTGACTTTCTCAGTGACTCCATAAAACAAAACCCAAAGGCTTTTTGGTCACATATCAAAAAGCTAGGAAAAGAGTGCACATAATTATACCCAAGACCTCAAAGCTGGAAATGAAGTTTTTATTGAATTGAGAGCTAAGGCAGAAGTGCTAAATAGTCAGTTCTCTAGTGTTTTTCAACAACAATAAATATATATAACAACTTGTGGAGTTTAAAAACAACTTAGCAGGTTGATATGCAACTTACTGATATATATCAAGATTGTATTGATACCAGAACTGTGCCCAGCCAATGGAAACATGTCTTTAAACAAAATTTTACAGATTTGCTGGTGCAACATTATGGAATTTTATTAATGAAAAATTAAAAATAGAAAAGAAAGCAAATTTCAAAAACAAATTATTTTCTAACTTTATTAAGTCATATAGTCAATGAATTTTATTTATACCAACCATTGCCCATTGTTAGTGTTTTTTTTTCCTTTGTTTGTCCTTTATGAATGTTTATTTATTTTTGTTTGTTTCACACTTGATATACTATTATAGGGATTCTTTTTCTGACCAGTTACATTAATATAAGACAGTGGCAAAGTGAGTATATAAGTTATCTGTTTCAATTAGCCTTTGCCTTAAAATATGTCAAAATACTTTTAAATTGTTATTATTTTTAAAACCGGCAGAAATAAAACAATCTTGAGTCTTGACATGCCAATTAACGTATGTGCTGTTCACAAGAAAGGAAAATCAAAGGGAACTGTGAATGAGTCATGGATACATTAAACTTGAATTATTTTGCAAATAGTTAAGTTTCCTTTTACAGCAAACACATTTTTGGATACAGTTTAAAGGACTTGGAACTATTTTGAATGGATGGTGTTGGGTGAAAAGTCATAAATAAGATTTTATTCCAGATGATTCTAAACTTAAAAAAGAGACTTTTTCATAATAATGTGAAAGTTCTTCAGCGGTTGCATCATACAAGTTAATTTGCTTCTCGAGTTGCTCGTTGCTGCATTTGCCGTGCTTCGTTAAGTAAATAGAACAGTTCTGGCTTATTTCGAAAAGTCAATATCAGTTGGTCTCACATTCAATTATCGATTTAGTGTACATCTGAGTGAGTGACAAATTTGCATATTCTGACCCACAGCAATAGTTGTTCCCACGCTTTACATATCCACGACTAAAAATGGGATCCATCAAATGATAGGCTCGTGTCCTAACCTGCATTGCATTAAAGGTATTAGAACATATTATACACAGCCATGTTATGAAGCATCTTTCAAAATAGAGAATGCTCATTGATTAACAATATGGCTTTTGGGCAAAACTATCAACAGAAACACAGCACATATGTACCATTCAAGAGATAGCAAGTACTATCCAGTCTAAAAAACAACTCATGCCGCAATCCTCAAAAGCACTTCATTACAAAGTTCTCCATTGCTGACTCTTGAAAAAACTTGATTATAACAGAAGCTGTGGCTCACTACATAACTGGCTTGAATCATTTCTAACACAGCATACCCAATCAGTGGCAACTGAGGGGGCATATTATTCTCAGCCCCCATAGTTACAACATCCGGTGTTCCCCAAGGAACAGTCCTAGGACAGCTACTGTTGTTAATGTATATAAATGATTTACCTGATGGTTTTAGCTCTACCTTTAGACTTTTTGCTGATGATGCACTGTTATATGGGCCAGTTTGTTGTGACGAAGATATAGCCAATCTACAGACGACCTGTACAGATTAGAGGATTCATTTGGCAACAAAAGTGGAAGATGGAATTTAATCCTTTAAAGTGCAAGATCATGTGTTTTACAGCCAAGAGAGATCCACCAAAGCAAGAATATGTATTCTGTGGAGAAATCCTGTGGAATCTCACCCTATCTGGGGGTTGTGACTGATAACAAAATGAGGTGATCTCTACATATTGAAACAATCACATCAAGGGCAAATAAATATAAGGTCTTGGAACTTTTAAAACAACACCTGTCAAACTGTCCAAAGTCAGTAAAAGAATTGGTGACTGTACAAAACACTTGTAAGGCCAAAACTCCAGTTTGCCTGTACACATGGGACTCTCACTACAAGAAAGATAAAGCCACTCTAGAAGGGGTACAGTGGAAAGCAGCCCATTTTGTCACTGGAACTTATGAAGGAACAATGAGTGTGATGGAAATATTGCAAGACCTACTGTGAGACAATTTGAAATAATAACAAGACATGCAAGGTTCTCCACTACATAATTTTTATAGGATGTGCCATGGGCTCTTAAATGAGAACTGGGGGGACTATTTGATAGTAAATAAATTAAGAAAGGAGGACTCAGGGAAGCCACAATTTTAAGCTAAATTGTACCAAAACAACATAAAGATATTTTTAGATTTTCTTTCTTTCCAAGGACAAAAGGTGAATGGGAGAAACTTTCATAAAAAATGTTACCTGCCAATCACTCTATACTCTTAAAAGCCAACTAATACAGTTTTAACTTTTACTAGTAGTTTTTAACAGTAAACTGTTGTTAATAATAGTGTTAGTTTTATTAGTGTTTTTAAAAGTTTTTAATTTATAGTTTTACTTTTTACTATCATTTTATATATTCTTAGTGTATTTTTACTTTATTATTAATTTAAAGTTGGTGTGATATCTCAGAATGATATCTACATTTAGTTTTAGAAAATCAAGTTCATTGATCAGATGTTTCATGTACAGTAATACCAACACTTTGTAGTATTCTTTCAAATTCGCATAGCAAGAGTCATACATAATAAAAGAGTATAACTACTATAATAATTGCATTCTTTCCCTGTCTACTACTGAAGTGAAACAGCAAAAGGATATACAATATTGCTGTACCTTTTAAAGCATCAAATGTAACGTAATGTCTTAAACAAAGCTACCTATAAAATTTAAACCAGTTTCACATTTTCTAAGCTGTCACTCAAGAACAGCACATGCAGTAGTCAAGCAAATGTTGTAGCAACACCGAACACTCATGTTAAGCCGATTAAAAAGATGTTAATTCTTGAATCAACTACTAACTGACTTCACATTGTATAAAGAACAGTTCTATGTTACTTGATGTCTCTTAAAAAATTACAATGTTTTTTTCAAGAATTAAAATCATGTTAAAAGCTAACTCCTTTATGAGCCAGGTGGCCCATGGTGCCGGCACTTATCTCAGGTTTCTGTAGTGTTAAATTAGTGGATGAGAGTCTTTGACTTTCCCTGGATGGGACACTAATCCATCACAGGTTAGCTCCTAGCAGACGCTGGTACTCATTTACCTACCCCAGGAGGATGGAAAGCCGAGTTGGCTTAGTTGGAAAAGAAGGTCACACCTTGGCAGAGGTGGGATCGATACCTCATATCTTGGCAGAGCTGGGATCGAACTGGGGACCTTCAGGTTGGAGGGCAGAGATCTTACCAACTGTGCCAACCATGCCTGTCCATAAAAATCATGTGCTTATGTGTTATATTTTTATTTAGTACCAAATAAAAACCCTGTTTTACAGGAACCACTTCAACAGTGGTTAAGGGCCGTCTAAAACTACAATTTCTGCCAAATATTTTGAAATTTTGATCTCCTACAATGCAATCCTTGTAAAAATCAGTTATATCCGACTTCAAAACAAAAACATCTTATTGCTGTGGAGATGTTTCATTTCTGAATTTAGGATGATTCCACTACTTTTTGTGATTTGTTTGTTGCTGGACATGTTCTGGTTGGAGTTTTAAATGTTTGCTTAACATATTCAGGTTTGATTAACTTTAAACTGATGCAGGAAATGTAAACGCATAAGTTGAAAGCATTCTTTCATATGTTTAGAAAATACCAAAGCCATTTTCATTCATTAATTTTCAATTTTAAATAAGTATGGTTGTTTAGAATACGTAATGTTGTAGCTGTAATTTATAGGAGCCATGGTATTGAAGAAAATGGAGCAGAGAAAGTATCCCAGGCCTGTAACAATAGTAACCAGTTAAGGAGGCATTACTGTTAAACGGCACTTTTTGACGGCTTTTAGCATTACTTTTGATGATATCGCCATCCATACTTCAAAATTTTGAAAAAGCCTCAATTAAATCACAGCCTGAATGCAAAGGAAGCATCTTGAATATTTTCAGAATTTTTGGATTAGATTAAAGTGATAAGTTTAAGGGGAGAAGATTGGTAGTTTGGAAGACAAATTCGAGTTTTGGGATTTTAAGAGAAGTTGAAAAATTAATTTTGAAGTTAATGATTGATAGAAAATCGCCAAACTGTCCCCAAACCAAAGTTACACTTTCGCATGGTCTGGAGGGACGGTTTGGTGTTTGTCCTTAAAAATTTCCCTCTTCAAATCTCCTTCTCAATTCTTTCACTATCCACCAAAATTTTAACCGTAATGCCCCCTTAACAAGAACATTTCTTGAATCAACAGCCATGCTTAAGTTTATTTTTGGTTTCTTTTTCGCCCTAAAAGATTAAATAAGAAGCTTTGTGAAACATGGTAGTCACAGTGAGGAAGAACTCAATGCTTACTTAACATGTATACAAGTGGAAAAAACTTTTTGTGAGTTTGGGTAGTCTCCTTCCAACAGTTTGTTTTATAAGTCGTCATGCAACACTTCCTCCCCACAAGAAACTTTCCTGTTTGTCGAGAGGAAAGAGTTGCGTGACGTGATTTAAAAAAAAACAAACGGCTGCAAAACTTATAAAGGGACTAGACTTTGGAACCAATGAAGCGGAAAATGAAGTTGATACGTTATTTGAAGTCGAAAGGATATTAAAGCGAGCAAAGCAATTCAACCGTTTATCAACACAGTGAAATATCGGCGTTGCTTTGCTGCATTTTTTAAAAATAATCAATCAATGGCAAGAACATCTTATAAACTATTCGACACCATAATCAAATCACATGAATCCAGGGAGAGATAAATTTCTTGTCTGAATTTTACCCTTTGAGACGAGCATGAGTTCGGCAATTAAATCAGTTGAGTAATTATGTTAAAAACATTTCCGTGCAAACTAATTTGTTCCTAATATTTGTTTAAATGATCCCTACAACTGTTTGTTTTATAGATACATTATTCATTAATGAATGATGTTTAATGTAAGCTCCTTTCGTTAACCTTGTAAATCTCTCGAAATGTTTCGAATATAAAAAGCCGTCTTCTGAAGGTGGGCGCTAACAGATAATAACAATAATAATAATAATAACACGTAATGACAACTCCCCAAAGGGGCTTTTCAGTGTCATATTAAAATCCTACCCATGTCCCAGTTAAGAATCCCAACTGGTAAGAGGCAAACCAGTCGGCTATTTACAAAGCGTGGTGGATTTGCCCCTGGGAACACCGAGGGCAAATTCGTTCAGTAGTCCGAGTCGGGGATTTGAACCCGGGTCTCTCGCATTCAAATCCCCAAGTGTGACCACTGAGCCACGCTGCTTTCGATTGTCGTTTGTAATTGCATCTACCTGAATCTAATCGGGGAAAACAAAAACTAATAGAGTAGACAGCTCAATATTTGTTTGTTCATATTGTGCTTCTTTAAAATAAATACTTCTCTAATTTAGTGAACCATTATCACCAATGTTGATGTTCAGCTTGACTTATCTAGTTTTTTATGGAGAAAATTAGACAAATTTGATAACAACTTGCAATGTTCATTCGATTCAGATTAGTTTTTGTCGTCAGCTCAACTGCGTTTCAATCTAAAACAACAACTGAACAAGAGTGGTTAACTCTCACGTACCTTATGTCCCCTATTACCAAGCTCCTCGGCAATCCGTTGAAATGCGAAGTAATGGCTGTTACCAAACATTGGCATCAACACAATTTTCGCTGCCATGCAACAGTTTAGGAGTGAAAGTGTTACAGAGCAAAAAAAGAAGAAGTAAAATTGTGGTGCAAACCGTGCCATGCTTTTCACAAGACAGGTCAAAGCTTTATCCTTGTACCTAGTGCTCAGGTTCGCTCGACCAAAGGCAGTTAACCCTAAGACTATTTTTTCGCTACTTTTAGTGATATTTTTGATGATATCTCCGTCATTATTTTGAAATGTGAGAAAAGCGATAATCGCATCACAGAGTGAATGAAAAGGAAGTAATAAGTATTCTCTCTTTTTACGGTGTAGAATTTACATTTTTATTACCAAATTGTTTCTTTAGAAACACCGACGCAGCTTAAACTAGTTTACCGCTAGTTAGTTTTCTATGTATACTACATCTAGCTCTTATGATATATTTCCTTAATATGCTTTCAGCTGACTTTCAAATTTTAACCTTTTAATTTTTAGTTATAAATTGTTGTTATTATCCTACAGATGAATGAAAAACCTTTTAGCCCGCTTTTTAGATTGTCTAAACTTTCCTTTTATTGGATATAGAACACCCTCGATGTTCCAGAAAGACACATCATTGCTTTACAAGAGGGAGACCTATTTAAAGGGCTTGGATTAACAGAGTGTACCAATGCCGCAAAGGCCATTCAGGTGGCATTGCACACAGAACTGAGTCCAGGTTATCACTTGCAAGTATTTTCAGTTTCTTAACGGTCGTTAGGTAGAAGTAGTAAAATTACTCGGTGATTATTCCATTACTCTCATTGGTGGAGGCTCAGGTGTTATGTAGGCTATAATCACCTCGCACGAGGTGCGAGTCGCACTAGGTGAGAATCGCACGAGCTGAGAGTCGCACGAGGTGTGAGTCGCACTAGGTGAGAATCACACGAGGTGAGAATCGCACGAGGTGTGAGTCGCACTAGGTGAGAATCGCACGAAGTGAGAGTCACACAAGGTGAGAATCGCACTAGGTGAGAATCGCACTAGGTGAGAATCGCACTAGGTGAGAGTCACACAAGGTGAGAATCGCACTAGGTGAGAATCGCACGAGCTGAGAGTCACACAAGGTGATTATTGCCATCGTGAGAACAAATTTTCAAAATGAAGGAAAACACTAAGGATGCAACTAATTGTGAATTTCATAACATTTGTTCTTAAGTACTTAAAGTTGTACGATGAATAGTTAAAGAAGAATCCCACTCCTTTATAAGGACCAGAAATTTGCACAGAAAATAAGGTAACAATCTACTCAACCTGACCCCTAAAATAAGCCAAGTACAGCAAATAAACACAAACTATCGATAAGTCACTGCATTGATGATTTGATTCAGTGTGATTTCTGCAATACAACTTATGCTGGCAACACCACCCCACAAATACTTCAGTAATAAATATCACATGAAAACTCTTGGCCTTGGAAAATCTAATGCTGCCATTTAAAATTTTTAGAGAATGCAAATTGGAATTCTTTTGCTTAACTGACAAAAGGCTTACAATTAGGGACATCAAAGTAAACTAACTATGATTACCCAAAATGATTCAATCCATGCCAAAGTGTTTACTTGGCATTTTCTTTCATTGTTATTGATCTATCTTATCACCATCATCTTATATATGATCTTTAGCTTCAATTAAGTTCTTTTTTACTTGATAATGATGTTGAGAGAACACCAGATAATTTATTACATATCTTAAAGGATTTTAAGATCTTTTTTTAGTGTTAAACACTAAATGTATTATGTAAAGATGCTCTTTAAATCATTTTTAATAATGATAAATATAGGGTTAGCTGCAATTTCAATTCCCATTTAGAATCGAAGAGTCAATTAGAACGTGCAAACTAAAACCGGAAATCGTGAACCAACAAAACGTCATTTATAAGTTTGACTTTTGTATGTGTAATGCATGCTATGTGGGGTTTATCCAACGGCATTTAATCAAAGAATTGAAGAGCTCAAGAGAATGTCATCTATTGATGAACACTTACTCTTTCATTCTGATTATAACGTCAATGACAAACAAACCTTGAACTTCAACCAATTCAAGATTCTGAAACACTGCCATTCTAAGTTTGACTGTTTACTGTACGAGATGCATTTTATCAAGAATTTAAAACCTCTTAATGTCCAGTCAGACTCCATCAAAGCAAAACGTTTAATCGGACCTTTGTTTGACTCATATTACTGTTTTGGCTTTCGTTTGTTTGTTTCTTCTTTCTTTACTCAGGATTATGTACATACATAGATTACAGTAGTCGTTTATATTCCATAATGCAATTTAACTTATACTTATTTGTGATAATGACAACTTGATGTTGTTGAAACGTCAAATTCTAGGATCACTTTTTATTTTAAATCATTTCCTATATCTTTGTTAATTTAGAGTCAACACAGCCAGGTTGACTGGCTTCCGGGGGATACTCTCATATATTGACTATATGGATATGTGCCACTGTTCAGGGTATGGTTTTCAGACCATCCAGTCTAGAACAGGGTGTATAAATCATGGAAATTTGTGTCTAGAAAAGGGTATAAAATTTTGCAGTATTTACAAACTGTTTAGTACAGGATGCAACAATTCTTCCCGAATGAGAATTGGTTTGACTGGGTTTTGATGTACGTGAATTTTAACGTGATTCACAGGCCTGATCTTTGTTTAGAACTCATTTGCTAATCGGTGCCGTTTCTTTATAATTTTCCTGGAACACGCAGATAACAAGACTATCCATTATCCCATTTAGTTGCTTTCTGATGTAAACTGACTTGAAAGGATCACGATTTGCTACGTTAGAACAGGGTATCAAAATTCAAGACATTTCTAGTTTAGAACAGGGTCAGGTTTGTGAAAGTCTAGCGGCACACGGGTCTCCACCCAAAATTTTTCAGGGGGGACTGGCCATTACCCCTTCAATCTACCGTGAATAATAGTGAACCTGAATTTTAGCAGTCTTGGACGAGTCTTTTTTTGGCAAAAATGTTTCTGTCAAAATATTTCTTTTTTTTTCTTCAAGAATTAGACCAGGCCTTGCTCTTCAAATATTGAAAAACCTTTAGCTTTTATTTTACTCTATGTCATCTCTCTTTGGTGAGTGAATTTCATTCAATTTACAACTGCTGTAAACATTATTTGCTACCTGATTAACCTAGTTGGTAAGATGCCAGTCTATTGTGCAGGAGGCTCGGGTTCGATTCCCATCCGGACCAACACTCAGGGCCTTAAAATAATTGAGGAGAAGGTGCTTCCTTTGCTCTGACATCTGTTTGTCTGTCATGTGAAAGGTCTCCGTCCACCTTAGAGTGTTAAAGATGGTGTCCCCAATTAGTAGGACTTTGGTCTGCTAGAAGACATATCACCTAAATAAAGTTATTATTATTATTAAACATGCTTTCATATTTTATTACAATTTTGTTAGGATTAACTGAAATGAAAGCGGTCAGAGAAAAAAGGGAAATGTTCCACAAGCTCAGCAGAGAATTTGCACTCAGGTTAAAGTTACATTTGCTTGGCATCTTTGAGCAACATGTAAGTAAACTCATTTGATTAGTTAGAACTTGCAGGACTTCTCTCCACTCTCATGTTCGATTTTCTGTCCAACATCTGCAAACGGGTGTTATCATTAAATTTATATATTACTAAAGCCCAGCATCTGTGAGTAAATACAAGCATCAGACTCAGAAGCGATCAGTGAAAAGTTTACATTTTACGAGCACAAGAATTCGAACAAGCCAGTTGTTGTGATAAAAAGCTTGTGTTCAAAACGTCAGGTCCCTTAAACGTGCAAGGTACACTGATTCATAAATATTGTTTGTGTATGCTTAGGTAGTTTTAGTTGCATTAATTTTACAGATAAAAATGGCAAAAAAGTGGTGGGGCAAGTCTAATCGAGTTGAGTCGACCCATCGAAATTTATCCCCCTTGACTTTAAAGCATTTTTCTAAGTCTCTAATGAAATGATTTCCCGATGTGTGCTACTTTTACTTCTGTTAAGTTTTGCTACCAGTAATTATTTTGGGGCCATACTTCGTGTAGAGGACACAGATTCAGACAAGCTTTGTGATTGGCTGAGTTAAGGTTGAGGTGAGCTTTATCTTTTCTTTGATTGGCTCAAACGATTTGTGTCCTCTACACGAAGTCAATGCCTTATTTTGACGCCTTTTTCCTGTTACACAACAAAACCGGTATCAAATTATATTACAGTTGCGTTCCACCACTATATTTCCTGTCATTTTTGGTGAACTCTCACCTAAAAGTCAACTTGACTCGATTGGTGTGTATTGGACATGTGTGACTGCAGCGGCAAACATTAACTGAAAATGTCTTAACGTTTGAACTGGGTAAAAGATGAGTAACAAGGTTAATTCTGAGGACTAGAGTTTGCCACACTCGTTCTTGGAGATACCTTTGTCCTATATTGACCAATCATTTTCACTTGGAAAATCGGACCCAAAGAATCTGCCGTCAGTATAATGAATATCATGCCACTGAATAAAATGTTCTTCAGGTGAAGCTTAACTGAGAAGTAGTTTCCTTGTTAGAGGATTTTACTGGAAGTTACTCTCGCTATGAAGGAGTGGATTATTGTTTTGTAAACATTGAATGAATGAATGAATGAATGAATGAATGAATGAATGAATGAATGAATGAATGATGAATGATGAATAATGAATAATGAATGAATGAATAATGAATGAATGAATAATGAATGAATGAATAATGAATGAATAATGAATGAATGAATAATGAATAATGAATGAATAATGAATGAATAATGAATGAATGAATGAATAATGAATGAATAATGAATGAATGAATGAATAATGAATGAATGAATGAATGAATAATGAATGAATGAATGAATGAATGAGTGAATGAATGAATGAATGAATGAATGAATGAATGAATTGAATGAATGAATGAATGAATGAATGAATGAATGAATGAATGAATGAATAATGAATAATGAATATCTAATAACACTCCCCCGAAAGGGGATTTTCAGTGTCATGGTAAAATCCTCTTCTCTCCCAGTTAAGAATCCCAACTGATTGGAGGAAAACCAGTTGGCTATTTACAAAGCGTGGAACCCGGGTCTTCCGTATTCAAATTCCCAACTCAGATCACTGAGCCACATGGCCTCCTTTACCTTTATATTAAATTTGTCTAGGGAGCCGAGCAGGAAACGTTGGTGAAGCATTCAAGCGAGCTGTGTATTCCTCAACATCTTGCTTGTCACAAGGAACTAACTCCTTTTACAGACTTGATGAAATGGTTGAAAGAAATTAATCCGCCAGTTTTTATGGATCTTTGTCAGGCAAGTCCATAATATGATGCTATTTCGCCCTGCTTTACATATCTGATTTCTTGTTTGTACTCATTCTACAAAAAGAAATTCCAATTCAAAACACTGTCTCAAAAATTTTTTAAATCTAATCTTAACATAAAGCTCAGACATAGAACCACCACTCTAATTGGTGAAGGCAGTGTTGAAGATTCTCTTATACATTTATCTAAAAGCATCTTAATGAAGGAAAGGAAAGGATAAAATATGTAGGCTTACTTTTATTTTATCAGTCACAACCGCCAAGCTTCGACAGACTTGTTTTGGCAAAAGTAAACTATTCCTGGGGAAATAAACCTTCATCTTACACAAAAACCAAAAACATTCTCTCCGGGAGGTGTTCCGTCTTTACAGTATTACGTTTTTTCTTCTATTAATTATGCTCACAAGCAAATTTCGCTGTAGTCAGTATGCAGTCCCAGTTCTTGTAATCAGGAAGCTGTCTTACCCTAGGCTTACACTCGGTGTCTCAGCAAGGTTTATGACAGAGAAGTTAAGGACTTTTTTGAAGCTGCGAAGCAGAAACTCGGTGTTGCTTTAAAAGGGCCCAAAGGTTAGTGTAGATATTTTAAAAAGTTTTTGTTGTTGCTATAAGGAAGGCGATTGCTGTCAAAGGCGAACGTTTACCTAGTGGGGAAAATAGTGGTAAAACAAAATAAGAAATGTAGTGTAAATGTGTATATATAACCTTGAACCACAACTAGGCTAACTGGCTAGATTAGTTAACTTTACTATTTCCAGGTTAGCCTGTTTCTAACATCGTAATTGATGTGTTAACTTAATCTATATATAATTTTTGCCGAGTTACAAATAAACTTCTTCTTCTAAAAATGTGAAAGTGAAATAAAAGTCTAATGTTAATATAAAAAACTGCATAAATCAATGATATTCACGTATTGTAAGTCTTATCATATTCATTGGGAAAAATGCTTGTGAGCTTCAGCAGAACTTTCAAAACATTTTCAGTGGAATTTCTCTGTTGTGCCTGTGATATTTTGTAAGAATTAATCTCGAGAGCTATTCAATATTTGACGATGTATTGTGCTTTCGGTTTCGTGGAACTTAACATTGTATTTTGTAGTAAAACTAATTGTTATATAATCATCCACAGTTCTCACAACTTTTAAGATGACTGGATCATCGCCCCAGATTAACAGAGATGATCCATTGCGCATGAGTCCTAAACCAAGCCCCAGAATTGGAGGACGGCTCGCACGGCACAGAATAAAGAGAAGGGATTCTGATGCCGGATCAGACAGTCCAATAACCAGATCAGGCTCCATTAGTTCGGTTGATTCCATTGATCAGACCCTTGATATGAGAGGAAGATTCGATAGGGTATGTACAACTAAGATTCGATAGGGTGTGTACAACTAAGATTCGATAGGGTATGTACAACTAAGATGCTGAGCAAAGTTTTAGCACATTTAAGCACCTTTATCGTGAAACATTTTACAGCCAATTGCCAGCAGGTGTAGGTCCATGACTGACTCGTTGAAATGGTATTAACAGATCAACCATAATCATTAAAATAAGGTAGTTGTTGATTTTCTCGAAATCTGCTAATTAGAAATTTTTTCAAAGACTTTGTTGAGACATTTGTTGTTGGTCTCTATGTTGCTCTGACAAAATGCTTAACGCTCCGAAAGTCTGTTCTTTACACTACTAATGGCGACGACCAGAAGTTCTTCAACCTTAACTTATTTAGAATACCCAGAGATTTTATATCTAATAATCTTTTTGGAGATGAACTTCACTGAAGCACATTTCGAGGAAAGCTGGGGACGAAGGAATTTGCAAGATTTTGTAACATTCATCAAAAAGATAGAATGATCACCAGTTCGTTAGGTCACATACCACTTTGGTATACATGATCTTGCATGAAGTGATTTGTTTGGTAGAGAATGGAGCTAAAGATCTGCCATTATCATATAAGCGGAAAGTTACCAAAGGTATATCATAGAAATTACTTAAGAAATAAATCATGTTCTTCGTGCCTTCATAGCCAGGTAAGCGAGGCGAGAGAATTTGAGAGTAGATCAGTGAACACCCGAGACGCAATTGAAGGTTCTCACCTGCTCGAGAATTCTCACAAACGTTGCCGAGATTTTATAAAATTTTCCGACTTAGCAAAAAGAAAAACGTTATACGAAGCGTGTATGTATAGTTTGGTTATTATGAAACTGTAAATTTTCATAACTTGGAAACAGCCAACCATATCACTCACGGGCTTCTTAGCGCTATAAAACTAGCACAATTCTTGACCAATAAAAATGTACGTATCCAAAATTGTTTTGTAAAAAAAAAAAATATGTTTGCCTTATTGTTATTGCTGATGGCCATTAGCGAGTCAGTAAGACTAATTTTGTTGTTGGAGGCAGAGTTGAGCAAAGTTTGGTCATTAACCTACCTACTACGTTAATCTACAGTATTGTGTAAGTGTGTGGGGCTCAACATATCCAACAAATCTAGATCATCTTTTTAAGCTACAAAAAAGAGCAGTTCGTGTTATAGCTGGAGAATCTTTTGATGCTCATACTGACTCAATATTCAAGAATTATTGACATTTCGTAACTATCCAAGTACATAACTACAATACGAGAAACTTGGACTTATTCCACTTACCAAAGACCAGACAAATTTGTGAAAATTCCCGACAGCATATCAAGGACCAAAGTTTTTCAATTCATTGCCCCGTGTATAGCAAACTTCCCCAACCCTACAAGCTTTTTAAATAGTCTAAAGAATTATCTATTGGTTAGAAAAGGATTTTTCTTTTTATGTTATTTTTTACTGTTGTATGACTCGTATTTGTGTGCGTACGTGTGTGGGTTTCATATAATGATTTTATCAAAAAGTTAATATAGTTTGAGTACGCGAGACGACTTGTCTCTAAGTTGCTCATGAAATGTCGACGGGTTTCCCCGACATAGCAAGAATTACATTTTGCGCATGTAAATTTATATACGACCTGCAACCGGAGCTCCTTAGGGACAGGGTCTTTCACTTGTTGCTTATCTTGTTTAACATGGTGCTGATCTTGTAGGTGCTGTTAACCTTTTTATTACACAGATATGAGTGTTTTACCGAAAAATAGACAACTCGTATTTTCCATACCAAACTACATCCGGGATGCGAGTGAGATTTTCCATATCCTCACCAGTGAAGATATCGCTGACGCCACTTCTTTGTTTTTCATCTAGTTTGTTTTTTCAGAGCACTCGTATCTATGTAATAAAAGGAAAATTACACGTTGGTTTGAACATATGAAGTTTATCTTCTCGTGAAAAAAAAGATTTCACTCGTTGGCTGCGCTCACTCATGAAATATTTTTTCCACTTGAAGATAAACTTCATATGTTCGCGCCACCGTGTAATATCCTCAATATATTATTTTTTTACTGTATTTGATATCAGTGTGCCGTCATGTACAAGCCTCTAGGTTTTCTGATGGCTTTCCCAGTCGCAGTACTTTAAATTTTTATTAAGTCTGTTCTGTAAAATGTTTATGGTAAATAAATAGACAAACAAACAAACTCTTAATTAGTTTACATTGTTTGATCTACAGTAATTGAAGTTTTCAATAATCAATGTTTAATGCAAAACAGGGAATGTTTTGTTGTGCATTTCAGTTTTGTTGTGCATTTCACAAAGTTGATGTAAATCGAACGCTTTCGTCAACAGGTATTTGATATTCTTCTGTCAGAGCTTGAGCCTGTATGCTCTAAAGAACAAAGTTTTGTGCAACGCTTTTTCGACTTAGAATCAGAGGAAGAGGTAAGCTGTTAAAAATATAATGCAGCAAATATGTTTTGATAAACCTTTGCTTTCCTCACTGCGAAAATAGAATATTAATCCTAATTTGACATTCTGTACAGTTATAAAGATCTAGAATCAATTATAATGGATATTGAACAATAGAACAAAAGAAAACCATGAGAGTTATATGAACAGGCCTGAATTAACACGGTTAACTTGTTGATTGAGAGAGGGTTTAACTAAATTAATGTAAATAGTTTTTTTTAATTTTGAATTTGGTTTGAGTAGAAGCTTGAGGTGGTATGCTGAAACAACGGGGAACTAAAATGTTTTGCTACATTGAATTGGATAAAAATAGATAAGTTTCTTAAAGTCCAAAATATAAAAGTTTTAAAAGTTTTAAAACGCTACAACTTTAAAGCTTCACGCCTGGGGCGATCATCAGGTAACTGATTGAAAATTCGGAGTTACTGAGTTCAAAAGTGGTGCTAAATACTAATTAAGTAATGCCTTTATTGTGAGCGGATGGATGGCATTGTCTCTATTGAAATTCGATAATTAGAATTAGTTCTCGTGTCTGCATTTATATTTAAGTTCTGATCAAGTATTAAGGACTACAGGGTTGGATGCTTTCGAGATAATTAAACGTTTCTGTGAGACAGATTACAGAGCTTAGATTTGTTTGTGCATGTATGGTCTGGCTAATAGGTATGTTTCTTATGATGTTAAATTTTAGCAAACGTTTTCGATCAATATGATCCTTATCAGCCTATAAAATGCTAAGCACAGTCAGCGGACTTCAAATAGTTGGAGGTGGGACAAATATTTTGCTACATCAAGTATTCTTTGTTTTTTTAAAATTGTAGCAAAGTTCTTGTATATAGAAAACAGGTTTCACGGTCCTTGAAAATCCTGGAATAGGCAAAAAATTTCTTTATTTCTTTAGTTAAAATATTTTTGATACAACAGTGCTGTAAAACGAAAACTGTGACTTCGCAAGGCTTGATTTTTGTCCAAAGAGACTTGTCATTGGTTATTTTTCATTTTCAGGATCAGCCAATTGTTTTGAAAAAATTGCGTAAAGCGTTCAGGTTTTAGTTGATAGAGAAGGTCCTGGAAAGTTATGGAAAAGTCCTTGAATTTCGCGTCAAGTAAATAGTGGCAACCCTGCGAAAAGTTGGATGCTTAGAGCAATTAGCTGACTAATATCAAACAACTACAAAATTTACAAGGATAAAAATGCATTGAAAATCAGTTCGGAATTTACCCTGATCAGTAAACTCTGAAGCTTTCGCTTTAGAGTGCATTGCCTAGTGCATATTATGTAGGTGTCACTCTTTAATTGCCAGACACTCTAAAATGTCCTTATAAATACCGTTCATCCCCTCTATGCAGTTTTAGCTTTATGGAACACTGCAAAGAGAGAGGGGCGCACTGCAAACTAAATTTTGTTTGTAACTGAAGACGATACAGTTTACTCCATCTTTTCATTATATATGATATCTCAATGGCAAAATTTTGGTCCCCATAGTTGAGTGATATTACCAGTACAGGAAGTGATACGTTCGATGGTGCGTTTCTGAGCCGGCTAAGGACCTCGGATGACTTTACGTAAGTTTTTTTTTTGTTTTTCTTTTTTTTTTCTTTTTTTTTTTTGTGAAAAAAAAATCTGCATGCTCACTTCCTCAGGAACTGGTTGCATTCTTATCTACTGGAAGTATAGTAATTAATCATTACAAGTATACAGACCATGAAGTTTCTTCTTTCACTACTTATTTTAGAGGTTGTTGTTTGTACTAACGATTTATTTTAAGAAGAAGTTTGAACAGTTGCTAAGCTGGCGTGATATAAAATTATCTTTTAAATTTCTAACATTTATTTTTGACGTTCAAACAGTTGACGTGTTTCCAAAAACAACTTCAATGTATTGGAACAGTGTATTACAGTTAAAAGATATGAAAAACAATGTCATGACATTATTTTTGTATGGATTGTATTGTATCGTAATTATTTCATATTCTTTGAAACTAAAAATTTCCTGTACAGTTATCATGGTTTGGAATCAGATTAGCAGTAATTTTTTGTGTAGTTGAGATAGCTTTTAAAATTTTCTACCTGTTAAAAATGTTTAGGGTTTTTAATTATATGTTATAAGCATTGATACATGAAGATAATCAATGCAATAATGATTAGTGTAACTTAGGGTTCGCATGATAATTAGACCTTGAGACGAATAAGATTATACGTCCATAGTCCATTGGGCTGGAGGCTGAAATGGGCTGTTTACTTCGAGTCCGTGAGGCCGAGAAATTTAATTGCTTTAGTATCACTCGACTAGTCAAAATAGATGGCATTAATAGCTATAATAAATAGCTATAAAAAGGTATTTTTTGCGAAAGGAAGGCCCATTTCTCGCTACTAGGACACTGTTGAAATAATATATTTCGTCCTGGTAGTATTTGAGTAACCAATCAGCATTCAGAATTTGAGTGTATGGTATGTGTTGGTTAATTGTAATTTCGGTATTGGTCTAACTACCATTTCTATGGAGAGGGACACTCCGACGTTGTAATGGTAAGTTTCACAAGTGCCTCCTAGTAGACCTTTAGTAGAGTAGCTATAAGAATGTAATTGCAATAGCATTTAAGTTAGTAGTAGTAAAGTTATAGTAAATACTTACGTCTGTAATTAACATTGGAATCTATGTTTTTTGATAATTTGGTATAACCATTCATATATTACGAACCGCAATTTACAGTAGGTTGTATTACGGACAGTTTATGCTTGGTGCTGAATAACATCACACGTATTCAACTCGAATCTCATCAGTCATTATCATTGGAACATCATACATGATGAATAACAAAGTAGCTTTTTTTTCTTGGTCCAGGACTATTTTGCCCAATCATGAGTCAATGCCTTCGCTTCCATAGTAATTCTTGTGCATAACTCTCAAGTTCGAGCAACTTTTTATTTGCTCGCGGCCAAGGTATCCTTCTGATAACTCATGTCTATCTGTCTGTTCTCTATCTTCTGTAAAATGTGTTATCGTTTGAATATCAATACCCATTAATTGGACATCACATAGTTAGCCGAGCTGATAAGTCAGGATTCTGCATTCATTGAGGCTCGGATTGATCTTGGCCGTTGCTTCACTCAAAGTTTTGAAATAGCTGATGATTTCGTACTTCTTTTGCTTTTATACTTCTTTAATGCAGAACACGAAAAGAATAATTCCTTTTTTTCAGAGATCTGAAAGAAGTTGCAACATTATCTCCCTTATTGGTCTTTAAAAAATCCCCAAGATGTTGTTCACAAGGGCTTATCATAAATAAAATGCTTGCAACCTCGAATGGGTTGCAAACAGTCGCTTGAGAGCCCTTGTTTCAGAATAGTGTAACAATATATCTGTGTTTCTGTTTGTGAACCTTTGTTGTGTCAAGCTATTCTTTGAGTTAACTTTGTCTGATAGGTTTATTTAAATGCTTAAGGAAAGGATTTTCATCCGTTGAACATTCCATTGTTAACCCAATACCAATAAATCTGTTATTTTATCCATCTGGATTAAGTAAATTGTTTCTGGCACGACGTAACACGTGTTAAAGTAAGCGATTCCTTTTGTCTTTTACCCAAAACTCTTACTTGTACATACAGGGATGTAAAAGAACGAAGAGTCTTAAGTGAAGAAGTGAGGTTGGTGATGGAGATTAACAACCATTCTCGCAGTTCTGTACCTTTTAGAAACTTTCTTTGCAATGAACCTTTTTGCACCAAATTTTTATTCACAGCAAGTTGATGACTATGTGTTTTAATTTTGAATAGTAAAGCAGCGTATTTTATTTTCAAGTTTAACATCTCATAATACAGTTGTATGTTTTCTTTAAGGTTTTTAATCGTCGTCGTACGATTATATGTTTTCTGTTTTGTTTTGTTTTGTTTGTTTGTTTTTTGCATCATCTTGTTGCACTTTAAATCGCGAATGTAGTTGCACTGTAGTCAAAGTTATCGAATTAAATATAAATAGTAAGAAACTATAATATCCGATACATTCTATATTCTTCATTAATATTTAAGTTCGATAAATCTTGAAAATGTTTACTGTTTTTAAAATCAATACTGCCTTTCTGGTAGTGAGGTAAAGAAGCAAAAAATAAGCATTTTAATATTAAAGTTAAACAAAGTGCAATATATTTTTAAAGTAAAAAGCACTTTATTTAAATTATAAACACCATATAATAAGCACATTGCTAAATTGCACTTTTGGAGTAATGTGTATAAAATGTTGAATAATATCTCTAGAATAAATGTCGACCATTTCCTATGATCAACTACCTAAAAAAACTCATTTAAAACATAAATTTTTTGGTTTTTTGAAAATATCACAGTACATACTAAGTGACCTTGCTTAGTAGCCAGGCCTGTTGCATGACTCTTGTTTCGTTACTCATCCCGTCCATTGCGCATGTACATGTTTACTCGGCGCCATTTTGTTTGTATGTTAAATTTAGAGGAGTACCCACAGGTTGTAATAAACTGAGCAGCCATGTTTTCTCATGGATGTCATCAGTTTGTCATTTAACTACCTCGTTCTGTTCATAAATATTTTTACTTTCTTGAAGCTGACAAACTGTTAAAGAGAGATCAAAACCCACCTCGTGTGTCGTACCCTAATCTTTTTTCATCGTTAGTGTCAAAGTTAAGTTGGCTTAGTAAACTTTTGTAATTGAGAAATGTTTTTGAATTTGAAATATTATTATTATTAGTATTTGAGCTGCGATCTCAAACTTTTTCCTTCCGTTTTTGAACGCGCCAAGCTTTGTTGTATTGTTTGTTTCTTGTAACCTTGCAATGTATTCTGGAATGGATAGCGAGAGCAACACTGATTTTCCACGTGATTGTTCGAGGGTTCGACTTAAGATCGCCTGGAGAAATCCAGCACCTAATACTGCTTTTCTACATGATTGTTTCAGCGCTTGGTCATTTTGCAATGTAGTCTGGGATGGATAGCGAAACCGACACTGCTTTTCCACTAAATAGATTGAGGCTTTGACTAAAAATCTTTCACCTAATTTCACTCTACATATTAAGTAAATCTAAGCACTAATAACGTTGCACTCACCACCTTTTTTATATTATACATACTGAGATAAACTGGATTACCAACTCGTGCATAGTTTTACGGAATCGAGTCGTTGCCAGTGATAAAGGCCAAGCACTATATAGCAGTAGTAGGTTGAACTAACTTCTTGCTATCCCAATAATACACTAACGTTATAGTCTTCCTTCCCTTAGTCGTGGATCAGTTCCCTAACTGCACTTATGTGAATATATTAATGTATCAGTAACCTTTAGCCTACCATTGTAAGTCAACTGTCACACTATTAGCTGATAATGTATTATTAACATTCCCACTTCGTTTTGCTTGTCCTTCTTAATAATACACTAATGCTATAGCCCTCCTTCCCATAATCATGGATCAGTTCCCCAATTGCTCTTATGTGAATATATTAATGTATCAGTAATCTTTAGCCTACCATTGTAAATCAACTGTCACACTATTAGGTGATAATGTATTATTAATACTTCCCACCTCGTTTTGCTTGTACTACTCAATAATACACTAAATAAATGTTATTGTTCTTCTTCCCATAATCATGGATCATATATATTATATCTGTCAGTCTGTCTATCTATTAGGTAATATTTATTAATGTATTGACACTTCCCCTTCATTTTACTTGTTCTACCCTAACAATGTACTAAAATTTGGTACCTGTGATTGTTACCCTATTAACAGTTCTATTATACTATTATACGGAGATACATTAGACCTGAACAGTCACTGCACTAATGAGGACTGTCGAAGTACTCACCTAACCTGTGAGATACATTAGACCTGAGTGGTCACTGCACTGATGAGGACTGTCGAAGTACTCACATAACCTGTGAGATACATTAGACCTGAACGATCACTGCACTGATGAGGACTGTCAAAGTACTCACATAACCTGTGAGATACATTAGACCTGAACGATCACTGCACTGATGAGGATTGTCGAAGTACTCACCTAACCTGTGAGATACATTAGACCTGAGCGGTCACTGCACTGATGAGGACTGTCGAAGTACTCACATAACCTGTGAGATACATTAGACCTGAACGGTCACTGCACTAATGAAGACTGTCCAAGTACTCACCTAACCTTGAGATACTGACTTTGTAATACAAATTTGATGCTTCAAAGCTCGAAATTCTGTCCTATTTACATCTGAGGAAGTTCATGTGTTTAAGATCGCACATAATACAAAACGAATTTAAGAAATATTGATACACGCTTACCGTTCTTTCTTTAACTCCTATTGATTTAGGGCTTGATAAAAGAGAACTTTGGTAAAAGAGAAAGGACGATGTACTTATGAACTTGGGAAAATGAAATGTTATTTCCGGTTTCTTTTTTTGTAGCAGGTTTTAGCAGTTGGTGTAACCGTTCATAAGGACTCCCTTTTGACTGGTCAATCTGTGTTTACCTTTTCCGTTAAAATTTGTCTTTATCACGTTTATTTTATTTTTACGACTATGTCGAAGTTTTAAATCAAGGATAATATTGGATGCTGAAAATCCCAGTTAATGAGTTAACGACGGTTTTCTTGAGTGGTTTTGGTAACCCTTCAACTTATGCATTCTGAAGTGAAAAACCTCAGTTCTAGCTAATGATTCAGAACGATTTTGAAACTTCTTTAACACTATTTAACAGTTTCTGTTTTCATCTATTTCGTATCGTATTAATTTACAAAATTTAGGTTTGGACAAGAAAACACATTTTAGCTATGGGAAGCTAGTAGTTCAAAGGATGATTTCTTACTTCCGAAGTTCTGTCTCAAATGTTCTCAGTTCGCGTATTTATTATAGGTAAAACTATGGATTGCTTGTTTACAATTTACACATGAAAGGTTATGAGCACTCGAAGTAAGCGGCTTAACCTTAATGCTTTCATGGACATGTTCTTTGTTTTATGAGCATCAAAACTCTTTATCCTGAACATACAAAATAAATCGCCAAGGCACACCTTATCGAAATTCACTGTGAACGATTATGAAACAGACTGGTACAAAAAGAAGCAGTAAGCCATTTCCTCTACCACTTTGGTAATGGTCCAGGAAAATATCAAAGTGAGAATGAATGGGGGAATACTTCAATTTTGAGAGTAACACCGCCTCAAGAAGAGCGTTATTCTGTCTCTTGTGCGATTGTCCAACTGTATTGTCAGCATTATACAGAAAGGGAAAAAAAAATAGACCGCATGATCATTTCCTCGCCTGGATGGTAGAAGGAGCAAATGAGGATGGGAATTAAAAGATCCAGTGGCGAAGGAGAGGGTAAAGAATCGCATCTATCATTTGTCCCATGAAGAATAGAATTAGCACGTAGAGAGAATGGTAAGATTGTTTAAAGCAAGGCTTGACAAGCATTTAAAGGCCTAACTCAACCAACTCGTAACATTTACCGCCATCTGTACAAGGACAATAATGGTCACACAGTTAGCTTGATGGAAACCAAGATTCTGAATGTGGAGTTGGGGTGGTACTTGCGGGAGTCGAGTAAGAGCTATCAAACCAAGTTCCTTATCCGGCTTAACTGTACTGGTCGGAAAAAGAATTGACAAAAGATAGTGCAAGATCCAGTAGCCGCGTTAATCTAGCACGACAATGAGGCTCCCCTTAGTAGGATTTAGCTGGAGTTTTAAATTATTCCAGTGAGCACTTCCTCCTTTTAATAAACATGTAGACCCTAAGTGTTATTTAGATAACTATCAATTTTTAAACAAACGAGAACGAAGTGGAATACAGTTTCTTTCCCAAAGCAGCCACGTGCGATGCGTAATCGTTCATACGTGGCAGCCGATGATCAGCTTTCGTGAAACTTAATCTTTTAGAGAGTAACCAATTACAAAAACTGCTTACATAGTGCATAGAATACGCAAGATGCGGTGAATATAGGTTAAGTTTTTATCTATTTATTTATGTATTTATTTACTTTTTTTATTTTCTTGTTTATTTATTTATTTGTTTATTCATTCACTTAATTTTTTTGTTATATGTTTTATCGAATAGCAGCTAAAAACTTCCATGGCAAGCCAAACAAGTTTTGAAGAATTAAAACAAAAACTACAGATGAGATTTGGGGTCAAATGACCTGCAAGTGGACCACTTTGGTCATCTTGAACTGTCCTCACTAACATAGCAATTATTGTGTAGTGAAAACCTCCTAGAAGTACTGATTGTGCTTCTATATCATTGAAGTTCTTCTTATGGCTAATGTTCCAGTAATCTTAATACCAGAGCTTTGTCTTTATGCTGCATGCTGATCACCAATCGTATTAACGCCACTAATATCATTGCATGTTCCTTCTTAACAAGCAGAAGAGCGAACAACAAGAAACGAGACGAGGTCAAGTAGGTTATCACCCGAAATGCTTATTGTTAATGTTTTATATCCATTTTATATAAAGCTTAAACTGATTTCATGAACACAACAACAGTGCGGTTATACAAAGACCTACTGTATGTATTTTATGAAAGAAAAGATCAACTTAAATTTTTTTAAAGGAAATAAATAAAATTTTATTTAAATTTTGAATGTAAAAGTATAGGATAATTTCTAAAAGTGTTTAAATCAGTTTGGGCTAAATAAGTTAAAATTGATCTACAGACTTCATTCTAAAGTTGCCCCATATTAGACTTTAGTTTCCAGTCCGCTCCATGTTAGGAAATGCACGCGGGTGGGCAATGCTTTTCAGTTATTTATTAGTATTTTTAGGGATTTTGGAAAAAAAAACATTTTCCCTGCCATAATCGTATATAAATTTAATGTATCTACTTTCCTACTCTACAGAGCTTATTGTTTCTCAAGCAATTTAAAAAATACTACGTACTTGCAACCGTTTCCACCGGAAAAGTGTCAAAAATCTTGGTTTGGTGAAATGGTAGTACGCTTCGTGCTATAACAACTTCATTTTCATTTCCAGATTTTAAGAATATATATTTTTCAGATCGACATAGTTTTAGAAAGTCAAGTAGTGGAAGCTTAAAGCCAGTTTTCAAGAAATCGCTGTTATACGTTGAAGCAGGGCGGAGGGTGCAAACTTAAATCTAATTTTGGAGCAGCTTTACATTATACAATTTTTGCAAGGCTAGGTGTGACTTGTCAAGTTTTATTTGAATCATCAAAATAAATATCTATATATGTTAACGACTCATTATAATTTTAATGAGGTTAAAATTAAAACACACCAAATGGTAAACCACTAAAAGGTAAATCATAAAATTGTATTGAACTAAAACGTGATCTCCACGATCGTATTAAACCAGTTTTGAGAAGATACTGCAATTTGCCTCATGGGATCTTGTTCTTTTTTCCACGCAGAAAAATCATGGCAGGGCTGTTTGCGGTGTTGGATTCTGAAATGCACAGTTTCATCCACTTTGGAGACAAACTGGACAGTTTGTACGTGTTGTTGACTTTCGTGGAATACAAAAATAAATCTTTCTGCAGGGAAATGCGGCTCTGTTTTAAATGAATCCGTCGTGTGCAGCCCTTTTTTACTTTTCATAGGAGGAAACGCGGTTTTTATCGGTTTAGAGCTTTACACTTAGAAGACACTTCTTATTGACATAAACCAGTCACCCATTTATGATGTAGTTTCATGTAGTCGTCTTAGAGAAAAAGTGCGTTTCATATTTTTGATGAAAAAAACATGAAGGCTCCCGAAATGTATTTCAAAGAACTGTTAGTTAACTGAAAGTGATATAAAGTGGTTAGTACTCTATATATTTTTGTTTAACTCGTAACTTCTTACTTAAAACAGTACTATTATGTAGTCGGAATGTTATTGTAACTTAGTATTAATAATCTGTTTTAACAAACTGTCCAAGCTAAAATCGATCTGTTAATATTTCGAAAATGTTCTGCCTTATTTTGGAAACGTGCACGGAAAAGTTGAGCTCTACGTTGTTTTATTTTACACTGTTTTGATCAGTAAAAGGAATATTTGTTCAATTTATTCATCTGGTTTCCATATTACAAATTCTTGGAAAATCTCTGCTTCCTGACTCGCAAAGGTTCCTTAATTTCTCCAATTTTGTACCAATTTCGAGATATTGATTTTAAAAACAACATTGGAAACCCCAATCTGATGTTCTACCTCTTTTGGAAGCTGATTATCTGAAGATTTACAATAACAAGTATTAGATTCTCTGAATCTAAATGTTTTAGGATGGCTAACCTCCAGACCTAGCTCATGACACACCTTAACTGGCATGTTTTTGGTTTCATTCTGTTTTAGCGTTGTTTTAACGTTTGAAACTGTTTTTCATTGTTTTTAAACAAGAGAGTTCCCGGTAAATGAAAGCTTCATATAAACAATACAAGCTCTGCCGAGATTTGAACATTTGTGTAACCTGCTTTTCCGCCAAAGCTCTCTCAGTTTTCCATTCTTACGAGGTTGGTAAATGTATGCCAGAGTCTGCTTTGAGCTAAACTGAATACTTTAGTGTCCCGTCCAGGGGGGAGTCAAAGACTCTCATCAACTTACTAGTACAGAAACTGGAGATAAGCACCAGTCTGTGATTTAGCTTTAGCTTAGTTGACTGGAATCCGTATGCCTTCTAGCCAAATTCTTACTAACACCTTGATCTAACTCACGTTTATGATCTTGTTGTAAATCTAGTAACACCATGTACATGTTAGTGCGGATTGGTCAGTATGTGATCACGAACCAACTGTCTTGTGCGCCTGTGTCGTATCTCAGCCAGCAGCTCGGAAACTGTCTGATTTCTGTAAAGAGGCTGTTTGACAAATTCATCGTGAGTATTACTTCATTCTTTTTATCTATCTTATAGAAAACTGATACATATCACAATACAGGAACAGCTGTATGATACCCAGGTGATATAGTATGGTACCCAGGTGATATATTATGGTACTCAGGTCATATAGTGTGGTACCCAGATCATATAGTGTGGTACCCAGGTGTTAAAGTATGATATCCAGGTGATATAGTATGGTACCAAGGTGTTATAGTATGGTACCCAGGTGTTATAGTTTGGTACCCAGATGTTATAGTATGATACCCAGGTGTAATAGTATGATCCCCAGGTGTAATAGTATGATCCCCAGGTGTTATAGTATGGTACCCAGGTGTTATAGTATGATCCCCAGGTGTTATAGTTTGGTACCCAGATGTTATAGTATGATACCCAGGTGTTATAGTATGATACCCAGGTGTAATAGTATGATCCCCAGGTGTTATAGTATGGTACCCAGGTGTTATAGTATGTTACCAGGTGTTATAGTATGATACCCAGTTGATATAGTATGGTAAAATATGTCGATAGCTGAATTGATTAAATAATAAAAGTGAGATACAGCAGAGTCACCTAACCAGATAGTTCACCTAACCAGTCAATATCCTTTAGAAAGTCAATCATGGCCAGTTTTGAAGTGAGCACAAGTATCACGGAGTTCGACCCATTTCCTTGAAGCTTTCGTTCTAGCTCTGGGATTGACTATGCTTTTGTGATTTGTATTTATCGGACTACCCACCCGTTTCACTGTAATAAATTCAAAAGGTGTATTAGTAAGCAAAACATCTAGTATGTTGTTTTTACCCCTCGTAGGTTTCTTAACAAGCTGAGATAATGAGAATTGATGTATCAAAGTGTCTAGTTTAAGTTGATTTATATTACCAGCCAAGATAACTCGGCAACCAGGGTTATTAGTCAATAAGGATTCGAGTCCATCGGATAAATGTTCAATAAGTTTATCAGGATTATAGACCTGGTCGGGTGGATAGTAAACAACACTGGCGTAAATCACTTGAGTAGAAGTCATCCGGATTTCTGACCTTAAGCATTCAAAATTATTGTCAATAGATGGAATATCGATACTTTTAATCTTCCAGTCGTTTCTAAAGGCAATAGCGACTCCACCTCCAATTCTGTTAGTTCTGTTCTTAATAAGTAAACTGAAACCATTTGGACAAATAAGATTCTTGTGCAGCCATATCTCTGAGATAAAACATAGATCGATATGTTGGCTAGATAAATCTCTTGCAGTGATTGAATGGCTCCAGGTTTAACCAATCGAACGAGAATTAACTACCATATATTTAGGAATGATCTGATAAGAATGTTCCATAAAACGAGGCAACGGTGTTAGAGTTCTAATTCTGTTTTGAGGTGTGCAGTCAGCCATGCCTGTAATTCTTGCTCGTATCACTGTAGTTATTTCATTCGTGGTTGTTCTCGTATTCTCGTTAAGAAGGCCTTTACGAAAATCTTTACAAGCACTGGCGATATAATGAATGAGATGCGAAGCGAAGCAGAGTGCATTAAGAGCAATTTTGAGTTCATTATTTCGCTAACAAGTGGGTGTATTTGTAAACAATTTACAAACTGAAAGTAACTAACCCTTTTAATATGCAATCTGAGTTCACTGCATTATAAGGCGCAATACATAACTTAAAGAAATTGAAGCAAGAGTTTGAACAAACAAAAACCTTTGAAATTAATCTTAAAATTAAATAAGTACATAATTACAATTGCATAATAAGTTCAAATAGTATAAAATAGAATTAAAATCCCAAAAGCTGCACATGAAGAATGATTAAAAAATAGAACTTTTAAAAATTAATGCGAAGAAGATAATTTTCAGGAGCAAGCAGCAAAGCATTCACTGAAATTTGTCAAAAGCTCAAATTAAATCGTAAAAGAAATATGGCAGTACTTTGTCTTAGAATTTATCAGGATGTCCTTTGGGAAGTATATATATAGTTCAATGTTTTAAGAAAACATTAGAAAAACTCAACCAATATTTGAAATGTTTTCACTCGTAGTCATCCCCGATTTATTACCGACCAAAAATCGCCATCTTGAAGTGATCTTGTCAAAAAAGTCAGAAATCTGCATGTTTTCAGTGTTCGCCTCCATAAAACAAACCAATTTCAATAAGCGTAAATCCGGTGTTAGTAAATCTGGCAAAGGGTTGAATTCCATTTCAAAAAATCAAACAGAAAAACTGGTCAATACTGTTGAAAACTGCGGCAGAAGAAACTCAAACCTCAAACTTGTCTAAAAGGCGGGAAAGTTGCTGGAAGTGCGCCAAAAGGCCTGCCAAATTAAATAACTTGAGCGTATACCCTCAAAAATGACAACTTTCGCTGGAGTAAAAGCTCAATAAAAATCATTTTGGTTCATATATTCAGTGGTTTGAATTTATTGTATACTCGGCCATGGTTAAATCAAGAAACAAGAGTTAACGTTCATAACCGCACGGTCTTGCCGGTTAGTGACAATGAACGAAGGTTACTTATTAAAATGTTTTAAATATTGTTAAGTGCATGGAAGACACGGCATTGTTATGCCTTTTGATGTGCTCTGTCTTTGCTAGTTCTGGGCATCCAGATAGTATATTATCAATGCTTTCGTCATACCGATTACACAATCTACACAGTGGATTGGTTCCGTCTTTGATGATTTTATGGTGGCATAAACTGGTCTTTAAGTTTGGTCCTGAGCTTCAAAGATTAGGCCTTCAGTTTCAGCTTTCGATGATGATGATGATGATGATGATGATGATGATGATGATGATGATGAGATGATGATGATGATGATGATTGATGATGATGATGATGATGAGATGATGATGATGATGATGATGATGATGATGATGATTGATGATGATGATGATGATGATGATGATGATGAGATGATGATAATGATGATGATGATGATGATGATGATTGATGATGATGTTTACTGTTTTTATTTTTGTTTTAAACAAAGGTTTCAGAAGAAGCTGTTTTGGAGGTATAGTGGTATATTAACCAATCTTTCTACTTTATCCACAGGCTGGCCTCAGAAGACAAATCGAAGAAATGAAAATTCAGAAAAATAAAAAGTGTGGAATTTTGCCCTTTGTGTCCAAATTTGCGGTGCGTTATTTGTTAACAAAATTTGTGTCATACTCAAGGAAGGCCTTTAGCCAAGGCATGAAATGCGACTACAGTTGAACAACTGTAAATGATTTAAAGCTGGTGCACACTTGAAGTGATTGGCTGAGCTCTTTGCCTCACTTGGCAGTTTGCTTAGCTTGTTTCGCACATTTGCGGCAAAATTTTTGTTGAGAACATTTTACCAGAGGTCGTGAGAGAAAAGCCTGTCGTGTTTGATCATTTTTCCCTCGCAAGGCCAATTCCTTATCGTGTGTGGATGACATTTGAACTGAACAAAACAGGACTGGACGCTTTCTAGTGCTACTACAGGCCTCAAGTTTTGGCAGTAAAATCCTCTGTGTAAACTTTAAAGTTTCCAATTTACAATTTTATGAAAACTAGTGAATTACAGAGAAATGTAGGGAAAATTCAAAACAGGACTGAACGCTTTCTAGTGCGACTACAGGCCTCCAGTTTTGGCAGTAAAATCCTCTGTGTAAACTATAAAGTTTCCAATTCACAATTTTATTAAAATTAGTGAATTACAGAGAAATGTAGGGAAAATTCAAAACACGACTGGACGCTTTCTAGTGCGGCTAGAGGCCTTAAAGTGCATATGAAACGAATTTTTTTCTTCATAAATCAGTAGTTCAATGTGTATAAACATCAGATTCACCAAAACTTTTTTCGAAAAACTTAAAAAAAAACGTTTTTCGGGCTCTGAAACCTTGCAATATTTGCTAAAGAATTGACCCATGGACTGGGCGCGACGTGATGTCATAAGGTTTGCAAAGGGTTGATTGAAATCTATTATAATACTGATATAACAATATAGTTAGTTCTACTAACATTGTTTGGGATGCCAGCAACGCAATATTTCCCTCCTTGCTTTCTTGCACTCTTCACATTCTCCTAAATCTTTGCAAAAATTCATCAACTTGCAAACCTTGTGACGTAGCATCGCGGTCATGTGACCTTTTGACCGTGCTCAAAGTGGGTCAATTTTTTGGAGAAAATAGCTCATTAAAAGGTCGTAAAACAAAGGCTTTTTAAAATTTTTCGAAAAAAATTTTGGTGTCAAATATGTTGTTTATAGATATTGAATAACTGATTTATGAAAAAAAAAATTCGTTTCATATGCACTTTAAATGTTGGCATTAACTTCCTCTCTCTAAAGTTAAAAGTTCTTTTTTTTAGCTTTGTTAACTTTATTTGAAATTGGATTTCCACACACATGCTGCTAATTTTAGCCATTTTGCTTACCCTACAAAATTGCATGGGGCACCGTAACAAGACCTGTTGTATCGTTCCTGGTAAAGGGGTAATAAAATGCGTGTTATCATAATATATTCTATCGTGATAACGTTGAAGCCTTGCCTGGTTACCATATACACTTAAAAGAACCACTTGATATTGAGAATGGGTTTTGATTTTCAAGTACTAATTAATTCTTTTTCTGGTATCAGGAATTTGCGGAGACTTCAGAGTCGATCTTTAAACGAGCCGAACGCCGCACAGACCTTGACAAAGCATATCACCAACTGGTCCGAGTAGTGTTTGATAACATTGAGCGGGCTGCAATAGAACAGACCAAGACACCACAGGCGGTGGTTGTGTTAGGTTAGTGTCCATGGACTTGTTTTATTCCTATGTTCATCTACCCTCTAAAGCAAGCTGTAATGTTAACTCTCTAAAAAGCTAGTACAACTTCAGAATTCACAGAGACGTTGTAGACATTATTTTTAAACAGGCAAAGTATAAAGAGAAGTGTCTTATAAAGGGCAAACTAGTTGTCAAATATTTTGATAACGTTTTACACCTTTTCTATTTGATATCGTCTTCATATATACCTTCTTTGTATTTGACACCTTCGTTCGTATGTGACACCTTCGCTTTATTGGACTTTGTATTTGACACCTTCAGTGTTCTTATTTGACACTTTTCGTATTTTACACCTTCGTTCGCATTTGACACCTTCGTTTATATTTGACACATTCGGTTGTATTTAACACCTTCGTTTGTATTTGACACCTCCGTTTGTATTTGACACCTTCGTTTGTATTTGACACCTTGATATTTGACACATTCGTTTGTATTTGACACCTTCAGTGTTCGTATTTAACACCTTCGTTTGTATTTGATACCTTCGTTTGTCGTTGACACCTTCGTTTGTAGTTGACACCTTCAGTGTTCTTATTTGACACCGTTCTTATTTTACACCTTCGTTCGTATTTGACACCTTCAGTGTTTGTATTTGACACCTCCAGTGTTTGTATTTGACACATTCGTTTGTATTTGACACATTCGTTTGTATTTGACACCTTCAGTGTTCGTATTTGACACCTTCAGTGTTTCTATATTGAAACCTTCAGTGTTTGTATTTGACACCTTCAGTGTTCGTATTTGACACCTTCAGTGTTCGTATTTGACACCTTCAGTGTTTGTATTTGACACCTTCAGTGTTCGTTTTTAACACCTTCGTTTATATTTGGCACCGTATTTGCCGTTTGTATTTGTAAATAACGTAATCACAAGTTATTGCATTTTATTTTTATACAGTAAATGTGGTATTAGTTATCATCTATGCATGGTATCCCCTCACAAAATATTTACTGGGGTCAAATTTACAGAAAGCAGAATCTTCATTTGCCTTTAGCAAAATATTGTGTTCAGTTTAAGGTCTTCTTGCCTAACAAGGACCAATCCTGAAATATTGTACCACAAATGATGACTACATGACCCATGCCTCTTGTAAAACACTAAGAGGTTTTTGAGGCAGTATATAATTACATTTAGTGGAGTTATCCGTACATTTATGTTAACTATAGCTTTTTTTTTTTTTCAGAGAACTACCACCATATGTTCCGTAAGTATACTGAAGTTAAATTTCTTTAGGACTCGAAATAATGATACAGTTGCTCTAGTGACGCGCGAAACGTCAGCTTGAGAAGTTTTCATTGCGAAAAGCATGTAAAATTTACCAACTCTGGGTTAACCTCAGTAAGCCTATTAAATGTAGATGTCAAAGTAACAAATACCTGAGTTGGTCATGTTGTAAAATGTAGTAGAAATGTTGGTTTATGATCTCTGAAGATTTGAAATGTACATTATCTTTCCTCCGATAAAACTGTAATTTTGTTCACAGTACTCAATAGTTAGTTACTTGGTATGTTTTTCCCTTCCCACTTTCCTCTTCTCTTTGAAATTTAAAAGCAGCTTAAGACTGGCGCATTAACTTAAAACAGATGACCGTGTCTCCTAAAAGTCTGAGGGTGAAAATGGGATAATTTCCGTACTGGGGCGTACTGGGTCCTTCTAGGTTAGGGTTAGGATTAGCTATATAAAAAATAGGGAAAATTTTTATGCATAATTAAGTACGCCCCGATACGGAAATTTTACCGTGAAGATATTTAAATCATGGCGTATCAGGGTTTGTTTTCAAGAAGTGAGGAGTCTGATAACAAGTTTATACGTCTATAAGAAAAAAACTTATGATCTCGTTCTCTTAAGAGTTCTTGTAACTCTGTGTGTAGTGCGTTCACCCGGTGTTTGGAAGTTCGTGTGTTTAAATCTCGTAAGATTTTTTTCTCAGAGTATTGTTGCTTTGAGTTAGAAGACAGAATTTAGTATTTGTCTACATTTCAATATTTTCTTGTTGTTTGAAAGTTTTAGATGAATATAGATGGAGACTAGAATACTGTCAACATTGCCCTGATAAATATTCAATCATCCAATGATTTTTGCTGGTCATCAGGCGTATTAACCCGTTTGAAAATCCCATCACTGGAGAACGAAAAACGCGAAGCAAAACAGAAATACAACAGCAGCCAGAAAGCTTATGTAATTTTCATGCTTGGACGTCCAATGGAGAAACTGAATGTAAGCATGTGTTCTAAATTTATTAAAAACTTACTAAAACTGATTAAAATTTTATTAAATTTATTGAAATAAAGACCCGTGAGCAGCACTTGGAGGGCTTGCAATTTTGATTTGTTAAAGATCAATTGCCTTTCGTTCTATGCTAGAACTTCGTCAGAGATGAGAAAAAGTTACAAAATCCCGCTATATATAAAACTCTAAACAATATTGCGGGTAGTATAACACAACTGTCATTGTTAGTAGTTAAAATAAGTGTGAAACAATAAGTATAGAACAATACAACGCGGGAAGATATGCCAAACATTTGCCAAAGATGCGTCAAGATTTGGGTCGCCGGATAAACGCTTATCCAGAGACCTAAAAATCTACTCTATTTGCAAAGGGTTGAAAGTGAAGAATATGATTTGTAGCAAACAGCTGCGTTGAAATTCGGAAAATGTTTGCAAATCATCTTCTGGAAACGTGCATGCGAACAGTTATAAGTAGTCTTGAAAACTATGAGTTTTCTACTGCATTTGTGTTTACGCTTAAGAAACCACTTCTCAGTTCTGTCTGGTAGCATAAATGATACAGTTGAAAATAGACAACAGGAATCAGCTGGGATAACTTTTAAGGTGGAGGCGTCTCCTAAACAACTCACGAGTGTGATTAAAAGAATAGAAAGTAGAACTATTCCAAGCTTATCATGAAGTCATCTCCGATGAATGTCTTTTTGTTGCTAGCAAGATGGAATGATTCAAACGGAATGTATAAATACTTATTGATTGGTTTCTGGAAAGTAGAAAAGTGGAGTGTTCTAGAACTTGTTTTTTGACAATGACAATTTTTATCTTTGTACTTCTTCTTCTTCTTCTTCTTCTTCTTCTTCTTCTTTGCCAGCACCGTTATTCCCTTTGTGAGGAGTCGGTGGCCATGATCCCCCTCCTCCATCTCTGTCTATCGTTTGCATCCTGCTCCCTCAAATCCAATTCTTCCAATCTCCCACTTAACCCATCCTTCCACCTTTTTAACTGGCGACCTCTTATACTCTTTCCCCTCACCGGCTTCTCCCATGCCTGCTTTACAACGTCCTCCTTCTTTTTCCTTAAAACATGACAATAACAGCGGAGTTTATTTTGTTCCACTACTGTCACTACACTCGTCATCACTGTTGTTCTTCTTCTCACTTCCTCGTTTCTTAGCTTATCATGCAGTGTCACTCCCAACATCTTTCTAGCAAACTCATCTCTGTTTATATTCTGACCCATTCATACACCAACACTGGCCTGACTACGGTTGTATAGACCTTTGCCTTCAGTCTCATTGGTATCATTTTGTTCAGTTATAATCGCTTAACCTCCTTCCATTTCAACCAGCTAGCAATCACCCATGATTGCACTTCCTTTTCACATCTTCCTGTATCAGCAACTAACGATCCCAAGTATTTGAAACAATTCGCCTGCTTCAGTTCCTCTCCATATCTGTCTCTGATGGTCACTTTTTCATCTCCTTTCTTACTGCACACTAGCACCTCAGTCTTTTTAGCATCTTAACTTTCAATCCGTATCTTTCCAGACCCTCTTGCCATCTCACAAGTCTGTCCTGCAGTTGACCTGCAGCACTGTCCGCCATAATCGCCAGATCATCAGCAAAAAGCAGCGCCCACAACTCTTCTTCTCTTAGATGCTGTGACAGGTCATCAGTGACTATCGCAAACAAAAGGGGGCTTAATGCTGAGCCTTGATGTAATCCTACTCTAATCTCAAACTCTCGTAACAACCTCTGTGCTGTTCTCACCGCTGTCTTTGACTCCTTATATGTTTCTATTACCAGTCTGACTAGTTTCTCTGGTATTCCCCTTCTCCGCAAACACGAGTACATTACTTCCCTAGGGACTCGATTATACTCCTTCTTAAGATGCACGAAACCACAGAATACTGACAGGTTACCTTCAATTCTTTTCTCTACTATTTGTCTGACAATGAAGATCGCGTCTATGGTACTTTTTCCTGGCATGAAAGCAAACTGTTTAGGGTCCATTTCTACCAATGCACGGAATCGCTGGTCTAATATTTTCTCCAATATTTTCAGCTCATGCCCCACTAACTTAATTCCACCATAATTACCACATTCCAAAATGTCTCCCCTCTTCTTGAAGATTGGGACTATTAGGCTCTTTCTCCATTCCTCTGGGATGCTCTCTTCCTCCCATACCACTCTCATTATGTCTGTTAACGACATCAGGCATTGTTCACCTCCTGCGTTCAGTATATCAACATTTATTTTGCTGATTCCTGGTGCTTTGCTGTTCTTCATTCCTCTTAATGCCTCTATCCCTTTTACTTTTGTACTTAAAACATAACAATTCAGAAAAATAAATAAAATTTACAATATAACTTACTTTAAGTACACGTTAACTGAAATAACCATAAAGCTATACGAGCTAGTTAACAAGAACTAGAATTACTAATAAGATGAGTAAGCTTAATACGCTCGTCTTTAGAATTAAATAAAGCGATGAAATCCTCTAGCTTGTCCCTGGGGCTTGCCCAGATAGTAAATATGTCATCAATGTACCTCTTATAAATCAAGCAAGTGATTAGAAAAACTATTAACTAAGTCTTTCTTGTGCAAGTACATCAACGCATTGGCAATTGTGACTGCAAAAGGGTAGTATAATTTTGGTGGCGAATGTAGGGACAAAATTCAGAAAAAGGAAAATTGTTTTCAAGACCAATTCTGGCAAACTGGCCCAAACGTGGAGTCATGGGTGAATCGACTTCACACAACAGAAGGTCAAGTGCGAGCAATACCTTCTTAATGTCAATGTTGGGATATAAAGCAGATACATCAGCGGTGAGAAGAAAGCAATTACCTGGCAGAAGTTCAAATGACTGTAGAATATGAACCAGTTTGCCAGAATCCCTAAGAACAGTTGAAAGTATAACCCTTGAACAGATTGTATAGATCCAATGTGCTATCTTCAAGAACCAAGTGAAGTGGCCCTTTCCCCATGTAGGTTTTTATACAGTAGTGGGTGGAGCAGCAGATTGGTAATCAGTGCGTCATAAGATGTGTTATCTTTAAGAACCAATCAGAGGTTCATGGGTTTCATTTCAAATAAGGAATCGTGATTTTTTTTTGAGAAGAAATCTAATCGGAATGTGGAATATGTTCACAGTTTATTAGCTTGAACGTATCGGGCTTATTGGCTCTGAAGCGAATAGTAGTTATTTGCTACAATGGCGACTCTGTTGAACAGAAGAAACATTATGCCAGAATTTGATCATTAGGACAGAGGCTTCTAACATGTGTGATTGAAAAATTGTCTCCCAAGTAAAAGCGCTCCTGAATACTAAAATACTAACACTGGCAACTGTACCTGGAAGCGAGGTTATAGGTAAATCTTGATAAGTAGATCCATTTTTCTCCCAAATATTTTGTACAGGTAACCCATTTTGTTCTGTGCCATATTGTTCAGTTTGTTGTTGTTGTTGATGGTGATGGTGATGGTGATGATGAAGATGATGATGAGATGATTGTGATTATGATGATGATGATGATGATGATGATGATTGTGATGATGATGATGATGATGATGATGATGAGATGATGATGATGATGATGAGATGATGATGATGAGATGATGATGGTGGTGGTGAGGAGGAGGAGGACGAGGAGATGATGATGGTGATGATGAGGATGACGATGATGATGATAATGATGATGAAGGTGATGAGGAGGAGGACGATAATGATATGGTGATGATAAAATGGTGAAAAAAAATTATATATTTAAATCATACACAAATAGTGCTGCAAAAATCATGAGAGAGTAACGATAGTTTTATAATGCCAACGTTAGTTGTTGCAGTATTTATTTACGCTTTTTCTCATCCTATCGCCAGTTTAAGTTTGTCAGTGACGTCTATTTTACTATAAACAGGATTTTTTTGAAGGAGTGGAAGAAAGACTTGCAGCTGGTGTAAAAGCCGACGAAGTTGGGTATCAGCTGGCGTTTAGCAAACAAGAATTGAGAAAATGCATCAAGGAATATCCTGCAAAAGAGGTAGTTTGAAACACAAGTTTGGGTCGACCGTCGAAAATATCTTTCATTGTGCCGTGCCATCTAATTTATAAATTCTTTAGCCATTCAGTGATTAGTTTGGAGAACTGAAAATGCTTTTTCCTTGTTGTACAAAGTTTCATTTTTGGAGCTTTCAATTTGGAATTGATTGGGGTGTTTCTATGTTTGTTACAGGTGAAGAAAGGTTTGGAACATCTCTACAAGAAGGTCGACAAACATCTTTGTGAGGAGGAGAACTTGTTACAAGTTAGTTCAGCACAAACATATGCCCGCTTTTAATATCCCTAATAATTAACCGGCACATGTTATTCTCAATTTTGTTGGCAGAATTTTGTGTTATTTAAAATAGCATGTTTTACTCTATTGTTGTAGTTCTTCGAATTATCGTGTTTATGTAGTGAATACAAGTATAAATAGCACATGCGTCATCGTTTTTCTTGGAATCGACGGCGAAGAACGTGGAATGTACAACAAACTAACACTTTTACTCCCGGTTAAACGCTGAACCTTAAGTTACATTCATTTGTCCACCATCAGTTGATTTCATACAACAGTATTGTTTTTACTCATTAAAACACAAGATAGCCAATGCTGACTTGAAGTCACTGAAAAGGAAACTGCTCTTTAGAGCACTTTTAATATTGTGTCCTCTCATGGAATGGTTTGATTGGGGAGAGATTAAAATGAACTTTGTAGTAGGTTTAGCTTCTAAACAGATAAATCAGCTATCAAGAACCTTCCTCCAGCATTCATTTGGCTAGTAACGTATTTGGTGTGGAAAGCCTCACTGCCATAGAAGATGCATATTTTTTCATTGATAATCAACCAAGTTATGTTTTACCTGCTATAAAATCATTTCATTCTTACATCTTTATAAACTTCAATCGATGAATAGTAACGTTTTTCAGTCTGACTTCAGGGTAATTTTTTTTTCAGGTTTTGTGGCGTTCGATGCAAGAAGAGTTTATTAATGCCTATAAACATGTTGAGGATCTGATCAACCGCTGCTATCCGGGTTCTATGATCACCTTAGAGTTCACCATTAACGACATTCTGGAGTTCTTCTCTGATATCGCTCAGTCACACTAAAACTGAATAGTTTTATTGCAGATATTTTAATCAATGTAAGATATTGCAATACAGCCTTAAATTTCAGGTTCTGTAATTTGGATTTCCAATTTTCTGTTTAGATTCCACCGCATGGTAAGGTGGTTTGAGCATTCAGCTTCGCTGATTTTATCGACTGGGCTTTTTGTTTCCTAAAAATGATTTCAGGTTATTAAGCCTAAGGGTGCAGTTCTTTGGGAAAAATCCTAATCCGGATTCTGAATCCAAAAAGGGATTTTTCTTTTCTTTGGTAAAATCCAAAAAAGGATTATGAATGCAATGAATCCGCTCGCGACGAGGATTCAATGGATTAATCTGAATCAGGATTCTTAGGATTCGTCGCTTTTGCGTTTCTTTGGGAAAGGATTCGAAAAAAATACATGTGGCAAGCGTTCTTCGCGCTAAAATCACAAATTTTTCGTTTCTTTGGCAAAAAAGAATCCGTGTGATCTCACGCAATAATCCATTTTTGGATTTTGCCAAAGAAATGTACCCTTGATGTATTTGTACTGTTACTGTAAAGCGAGAAGAGTAATTAGTGTTATAGTAAACGTACTTAGAGTAGTTTTCATTAAATCGTGAAATACACTTTAGCGCATTACACCTTATCATACTTTCCGAAATGCTAGTGACATGCATCTTTGAATCAACTTTTGATACGGTATGGACTTGAACCGCTGATCGTATGTATCGCATGTTCGTTGCTGATTACACTGTATTCCAAATAGGAAGCTACTCGCTTCGCTTGCAGCAACAAACGCCTCTATCTCGTCAGCAGAAACAGTGACTTTCTTTGTGAGATTAATTAACACTGGATTATAAACATGGTTGACATTTTGATAATGCTTTAAGCCTGAATTCATAAATCATCCTTGAGTAGAAGGGAGTTCTGAAAATGTACCTAATTTAATAAAAAGGTGGTTTAGAAAGAGCGTAGACCTTTCAATATGTGAAAAAGGAAATTGGTAGCTCATAAAACTAAAAATGAATACCGTAAAATTTCGAAAATAAGCCCCTCCAAATATTAGCCCCTCAAACGTGAAACACAAAAACCCCTCCGTTAAATAGCCCCTCAGAATATAAGCCCCAGGGGGCTTATACTTGGAAATTGCCCTCAAATGCAAAATTAAACAAAGCAAAAATGCTACAGGAACAAAACTTTATTT
>JANCMA020018691.1:0-27913 GCA_024336925.2 Zoanthus solanderi
ATGATGAGGAGGAGGATACAAGTGATGATGGCGACCACAAATGATAACGGTTATGAAGATTATAATGATGATAATGATGGTGATGATGGTGATAATGTTAATAATGATGGTGATGATGATGAAGATGATGAGGAGGAGGATACAAGTGATGATGGCGACCACAAATGATAACGGTTATGAAGATTATAATGATGATAATGAAGAAGATTGTGATGCTACTGTTGATGATGATGGTGATGATGTTAATGATGACAGTGATGAAGATGATGGTGATGAAGATGATGGTGACGAGAGTAATACAAGTGATGATGGTGATGATAACGGTTATGAAGATGATGATGAAGATTATGATGATGCTGCTGATGATGATGATTGGTGATAATGTTAATGATGGTGATGAAGATGATGGTAACGATAGTGACGAGGATGGTACAAGTGATGATGGCAATCACTGATGATAACAGTTATGAAGATGATAGTGATGATGGAGATTGTGATGCTGCTGCTGTTGATGATGGTGGTGTTGTTAATGATGACGGTGATGAAGATGATGATGAAGATGATTGTGGTGAATGATGATTGTAGTAATGTTAATGATGATGGTGATAAAGATGATGATGATGATGATGATGGTGATGATGATGGTGATGGTGATGGTGATGATATAGATGATGTAAATATTGTCGATAATGATGGTGGTGATAATGGTGATGGTTAGGTAATAATGGTCTCCATGATGTTAGAAAACACGATAATGATTATAATCATCACAATAAACGGATGGTGACTGTGATGATGACGAAGCCGTAAGCTTTGATCCTTCTATTAACGTTTTTTTAAATTTAATCTTTGTAGTGCCGTTGTTGAAATAAACGGAAAAATGGGCGTCGACTTTTGGTATGCGCAGTCGGGAATTATGGTGAACAGTTCCTTATACTCATCAACTGAGGTCACTGGAAACGCAACTTACAAGCAAGGCGAAACCCTACGGTTCGAGATTGGAGTTCCTCAAAAGCCAATCCAGATTATTAACATCACGTATGTATTTGGTTTTGTTTTTTGAAATTTATTAAATGATCTTAAAAGTAGAAAAATCTCGGTTTTATCTGAGTACGCCTGAGAAGTGTGGGAGGCTGGTAAATCATTTGCCATTAAGATAGGTATTCACTCCGATACAAAGATAGCTTGGGATGCCTGTGTAACAACAGGCTTTACTGTCGTGACCTCGATTCTTGGTATGCCCACTCATTGTTTTTTTTGTTTTTTGTTTTTTTGCTCACTAAATAGTCTTTCTCCCAAAAAGAAATTACTATCTTCTTGTTTCTTCTTTACTACTCACTTTACGAAAGTATAACAATTAAGATATTTTCCTTTATGCGTTTACAGGTTTGACAGACATGCGAAACGTTGTTCAGAATTCTTACACGAAACTCAATGTTTTTTCCCTTATAAATTTTATCACTGCCCGATTTTCTTATGATGTAATAAATATTACCATTTATGTTTCTTTCAACAATGTTTCGTTCTCAATAACAGAAAAGAATCTACTTTTCCACATGTAGATAAATTGACAATAAAGATGGTTCGGATTGAATTTTTTTTTCATTACTAAACCGGCAAAAATCGCCGTACTAATACAAGGCCAACACATTCTTCCCTACAGTAAATTAATTACTTGTAAATTAAAATACTAATATTTAATTTGCTGATTTGGAGTCATTGACTAACAAGTCTTTTTAAAATGTGTAGATGTTTATGTTTAATGTTGAAACAAAATTGGTAAGTTGACAATTAAGTTCATTTTTTATTAATTTTTTTGTTTTCGCATTAGATCATCTCTTTACACCACGCTGAATGACCAAGTACAAAAAATTGAGGGAGCTGCAAGGCGAATTTCGGTAAGTTTAAAATCTGTTACGATATTCTCTTGGTCTCTTTAAAAATCTGTATTTGTGGTCAAAAAACCTATTGCACCTGTTATTGTTGAATTAATTCAAGGTCGTTTATTTAAATCAGTATGCCTGACCATGGTATTCGTTTCATTTTTATTATCAATTATTTCTGCTCTGCAAATTTTTAAACTGTTACGAGTAGAATCCTTTACAATACCGGTAACTTATGGATTTTGATTTTATATTTTATTTAGCCTTCACCTTGCCTTAACGCAACACGTGTCCTTGGAATCAAGATTTGTGGACGCATGTCCCTTCCAATTGGTATCCGGGAATTGGAGTCTCCATTCTTCCCGCTCAGCGGTCCCGCCACCATGAGCCTCGTTCTGACACCAACCGACAAAAAACTGACCAAGTATCAACTTCTTGCCAGACGAATCTCGACGAAAGACGATAACGAGTTCGTGTTTGTTTCAAGACTTTCTACTCCTGGAGCAACCTGGGAACGAGAATTTGAAGCCAATGGAACTCTCTGGTTGAAGAAGGAAATTAAATACCTGAGTGTGTCAACAGGAGCTCTTGGATACAAGTTCGGTAAGTTTGAAGGAAGTTACAACAACGTGTCTCATGCTGTCAACGTAACGTTCTTGTCACGTGATGTGGTCTACGGACATCCAATCGTCTTTAGCGCTCAGTATTTTAATCAGACCAAGGGACCGCAACGTGAACTCGGATTGAAATGGGCGGCCTCTTATAGAAACTACACCGTGAGTCAACTACATATGGTCTACAACAGATCGCGTACATATGGTGTTTTTACCAACACAACATACTGGCCACAAAGACATCTTGTCGCTGAGGCAGAATTGTCTATACCCAAGAAACACGTATTTGTAAACGCAAACCATACCTGCACTAAGACTTCGATCAGGTTCCAAGGCAACCTAGGAAAAGAGCACAACATATTTCACTTCAATTTCACAAATGAACCAACAAAAGTAGGCGTTCTAATCGATGGTAAACATCTAAAGATCAGAAATGAAGCTACAGTGAAAATGAACATCCAACCTTGGAACCAAAGATTTACACTTAATGGATCGTATGTGAAAGTAGAACAAGAGAAGGGAGTGTACTTTAAGGCAAGCCACGACAACAAAAAGCGAAATTTCTCATGGTACACAGGCATTGTGAACAGAACAACCGAAAAAACACTCAAGACCAACGCAACCGTGCTTGGCAGACGAGTGCAAGCGGCTTGGACCTACTTCAACTTAACTGACGAGAAGGGAATGAAGTTTAGTGCCTTTGCCATGAACAAAACTTTGGAGACCGTATGGAGCTACCTCAAAGTTGGAAAGCAGAGAAGTTTGAAATTTAACGCGACTGGTTTGAACAAGACCGTTTATGCTGGCTTCAGTTTCTTAAACCTAACCAACGAAAAGGTGCTGCTGTTCAACGCTACTGCCATCAACAAGACTATCAAAGCAATGTGGAGCTACGCAAAGTTACAAAACGAGAGAGTTGTGAAATTCAATCTGACTGCGTTTAAAAAGGCCGTTGAAACAAAATTGAGCTTCATCAACAACACAAAGGAGCTTGCGCTGAAATTCAATGCTACTGCACTGAGCAAGTCCTTTGTAGCGATGTGGTCATATTATTCACAAAAACATCACCATCATCATCACCATCACCGACACCATCATATCAAGTTCAACGCTACAACTCTTGGAAAGAAAGTTGAAATGATGTGGGCGTATGATAACATGGGCCACGCAAGATCATTGAAATTTAACGCAACAGCTCTGAACAGAAGTTTGGAAACGATAATGAGCTATAACAAAAACAACAACCTGAGAACACTGGACTTCAATGCCACAGTGTTGAACAAGACAATAAACGTTATTTGGAGTCTCGCTGACCTTGCCACCGAGAAAGAACTGAAATTGAATGTGACAGGTGCCAACAGAACTTTAGTTGCCATGTGGAACCTTGTGAACCGCGCTGATTTGAAGGCTATTAAATTCAACGGGACTGCATACAATAGATCAATCGTTGCAACCTGGAGCTTTTTCAATCGCACCACGGAGAAATCCATTAGGTTTCAAGGCAGAGCATTCAACAAAACCATTGTAGCCTCAATGAGCTTTGTTAATTTAACCAACCTAAAAGCAATCCGCTTGAATGGCACAGCATTCAACCAATCAATCGAAGCAATGTGGACATACGACCATCCTCATCATCATCATCATCGTCCTCACCATTTCAAATTCAACGTCACTGCATTTGGCAAAAATATTGACATGATTCTTGCTTACGATAAAATCGGCAAAGAAAGAGCAATCAGGTTTAATGTAACTGGTCTCAACAAAACGTTCGAACTTGCATCAAGAATGAAATTGCACAACAAAGTCGGAAATTTGTCGCTGTTGGCCGGTTTCCAGAACTACTCTGTTGCTTTAGAAGGGGATTTCTTAAACAAAACCAGCAGTAAGATAGCTTGTCTCAGCACCAAGTACCTTAATCGAGTCTACGGAACAAGTTGTGTCCGATTTGTCAACACAACAATGGAGAAGAGTCTTGCATTCAACTTAAACGCCTTAAACCGATCATTGGAGATGAAGTCCCAGTGGTATAAAACAAAAGCAAAATGCAGCAACCGATTCACAGTGAACTACAACAAAGTAAAAAAATGGGAGTCGTGGACGAACTTGTTTTACTCAAACGAGCTCAAAGGCTTAAGTATAAATGCCACAATAGCAAAGAAATCTCTCGGTGCAGCATGGTTCTTTGAAAATCGAACCAATGAGAAGGGACTAGGATTCAACATGACTGGCTTTTCAAAGCAAGGTGCTATCAAAGGAACGTGGTACAACATAAATTCACTTAAAGAACTAAAATTAGACATGATTTGGAATGAAGCAAAGATTTCGAGCTTGTCTACAATTCTATTCTTGAATAAACACAAGAAAGCCTTGATTCTTAAAGCACGCGCTTTTAATTGGGTTGTGGAACAAAAAGTTGAAAGTTTGCTTCTTGAAAACGGCCGAAGACGAGATTTGCATTTATCTCATTTCTTGCGAAACGGTTCAAAACTGCTGCTCCTGAATCACCACACATTAATCTATAGAAATATGGGAAATACCAAGGAGCTGATTTACAACCTAAACACAAAAGCGATGGGACGTCATTATGCGTATGGATGGGAAGTCAAGTATCGCAACAACTCCAACAAAGTTAGTTGCAAGCATGAGATGAAATTGTCTGTGATGTATTCCCTAAACAGAAAAGTTTCACTAACTACAGTGCTACACAACGATACTAACCAACTGTCCAGTAAGTTCATTGTGGAATATCTGCCAAAGAAGATCATGGAACACAGTCTAGTGTGGGAAAAACAAAGGAGGTTGATTACGTTAACGTTAGAAGCTCTTCCCAAAATTCCAATAGTCTATCGTTTGTATTGGAAAACTGCTAAAGTCTTTTCTATTGAATCCGAACTAATTGCTTTCAACAAGATAATGGTTAGCTACTTGAGATATTACAAGGAGAATGGATATTTTGATGGCCAAGTTAACATCTACCCTAAGTATCCCGTGAAATTCAGTGGAAAGTACCTGAGAGAAAATGGTCTTGATCTTCAAATTCAGATCGACGCATTCAGTAAATCTTGGAAGCACAAGATTGTAGTAAATAAGAACCGGTTTTATCTTTCGGTCGAATTCATTCCAAAGGCTCCGATTGTTTTAGATGCAAATTACAATTTCTCTGAAGGTCTCAAAGTTACCACAGAACTGAGTGCTTTTAAAAAGTCAATCCAGTGGGAGGCTCTGTACCAAAACATTAGCAGGAGTTTGACCTCAGAACTGACTTTCCTAAACCAAAGAGTCTTTTTCTTAGAGCGCTTAGATCTGGCAAGGAAAAGTGTTGTATTCCAGTTAAATGTCTTGAACCGCACTGTGGGATTCGTTGGACGATTTGACTGGAGAAATTATGCCGCTAGTGCACATGTTCAGTACCAGAAGAACCTTGCTGGGTGGTCACTCATTTTGAATAAGGATGCCAGGAACATCATATTTAACGTTACACTGTCACCACGACTTTCAGGACAGGTTGCAGCAGAGATGCCGACTGATAGGCGTCTCCAAGTCACAGTTCAGCGCAAATTTGGTGTAGATATCGTCAATGAATCCCGAGTCATCTATGAACTAGAACCAACAATGAGCCGAGTCATTTTCTCGTACAATACTACCACCTTTGATAAACTAGCTGCTTTGGTCAACTCTACCAAGATGAGGCTTTTCAACATGACCATTAAGTGTTACAATATGACACAACTAAAAATTCGAAACCTCACCAAGGAATTCCAAGTCATCTTGAAAAAACTTGAGAATAGAATCAAACCTCATACATTAAAGCTGTACCAGCAAGTAAAGAACTTCAACTATACAGAGCTGTTAAAGAATGCATCCATTATGGCCAAGAATGTAACTGTTAAGGCACTGAATATGTCTCAAAGTGTGTTTAACCTGACAATTAAGAACTTTCCAGTGTTGATTCGTAATGCAACCATGTTATATAAAAGACTACGTGCTGACCTGGCAATCAAAATCCCCCTTATTGCAAGTAATGCTACTTACCACGTGAAAAACATTACTCTTCGACTCCGCAACATTACCATTCACCTTAAAAACGTTAGTCTTGTTGTTTTAGATCACATCCGAAACGTCAGCAGTGATTTAAGATTATGGGTAAAGAATGTTTCCACAATGTTAGGAGGTATCACTGTCCGCAATCAAAAAGTTGGTGACGTGCTTAGCATTCTTGTACAAAACGTTTCTGTCCATTACAACCGAATGGCGGCAAGGGTTCAAAGACTGACCAGAAAGCTGGATCTTTTACGACAAGAACTTCAGAAAAACGTCAGTATTCATTTCAAGAATCTGACAGCACAATTGAACAAAACCTACAACATTGTGTACCAAAATGTTTCAAAGCAAATGAAGCTGTTTTACAGAAACGTCACCGAAGAACTTAAAAAGGTGTACACGAAACTTAGAGAGATGGAAATTCAAAAGCAAAAGGTCGGTCCAATGATTGATAAGATTAATCTCCATATCAGAAACTTAACGTGCAATTTTAACGTTTCCTGCACGCTGAGGAATTTCACAAAGTTTGCGCTCATTCTGAATAGGAAAGTACGTAACTTTACCATCCTCAACAAGACCCTGGAACAGCACGCTATTTTCATACACCACACGGCTCTAAATCTAACAAGGAACATCACAACAACTGTTCCTCGAGCTCTCCGTAACTACACAATCAAGGTCATCTATTTAACTCGTAATTTCACTAAAGACATTAAAAATATTTCGTACCTCCTAAGCATCAGAGTGAAAGAAATCGTTCGCCCATGGTCCATCAAGATATTGAAAATCACCACTCCACTTACAAGTCACGTTATTAAGGTAAGCGTGTCGGTGTACAACAAAGCCCTCCCACACATCAAGAAAGGAATGGTAGCAGTTAACACGATTGTGAAGGACTTGCAGACAAAAGCTTCTGCCCAGGTCACACCCATAGTTGAACCTTTAACACCTCTGGCGTATAGTCTTCTGTATCAGGTGCGTAACATTACGGTTAGACACGTTCCTATTGGTAAAGCCATGGACAACCTGATTGTGCGTGCCATTGAGATGTTGAGGAGCTTGAACCACACAGTTGCAACAAACATGACAGTCACTCTGAAATTCCTAAACGAAACATCAATGAAGAGTGCGGAGGAAATAGTGGACATTACAGTGCTCAAAACAAAGCACCTCGTAAACTACACAGTCTTTGTCCTGAACAGTACCTTCGAGTTAAGTCGTAACATGACCAAAGGTGCCATCCTAACCTTGAACAAAACTCTCACCTCGATGCCTGCAGATAAGTTGATCAAGAAGTACTTTATAATGTTGCAGAATTTCACACGCAATGTCTCTGCAGAAGTGTTGAACATAACTCGCCAGATTAGACGCCTAGAAATGATGAAGCATTTGAAGGCAGCTTGGGTAAAGGCAGATATCGTTAATAGAGTGCGAGCTCTAGATCTTGATGCTCGTTGGCAGAAGGTTGTTGCTTCAGTTAAGTCACTAAAGAATTTCGACATCAAGAGCCGCCTAATGATTGTCAGATACCACATTTCTAATGTCACCAGACATATTGTAAATGTAAGCATTCGTGCATTCAATTTCACTCGAAGACTTGCACGCATGGAAATCACCAAAGAAGCCCTAGTTAAAGAACTGATGACAGTCTGCAACAATACAAAGAATGCGGCTGTGCAATGTTTATATCTTGTCAAGAACCTCACGATGAACGTGCACAAAAAATACTGGAACAGCACGCTTTCAAAGGCACGGCTTTATGCCAACGTGACTCTAAACAAAACATTAGAAGTCTATGGTATAATCAGAAAACATGGTTTGGCTCTTTATAAAGAACACGAGAAGGACAGACTAAAGGTAAGTTGAAGAATATGTTGCATATACAAAGTAGCATATTGATAAAAGCAATGAGAAACATTTTTGTTTGGTACGGCAAGAATCTTAACAAAAGATCCTTTACACCTAGTGAATGATGAGTGGTCGAACTGTGACTGCCATCAACGTCTGGACACTTTAGGTCGCGGGAAATGACCTTATGCTCCGTGGGATGTACTTGAAAAAGTACTGTGATTTACTATTGAAAAACAAAACAATCCCTCTTACGTATAGAAATAAAGGATGGGAACCGGGTGGGAACCGGGTGGGAACCATGGCGGGGAAGGGAAGCCAGATCACTATATCTCCGTTCATTCTCATTATTTTACAATGGAAGATAATTATCCTCCATTAAAATCGGATTTCTAAAATTAATATTTTACGAAACAAACTTTGGCATGTTTGAACGCTTTATTGAACAAATAAAGAATCTTAAGCCGTGTATTAGACTGATAAAACACGACGGACATTTCAGAACACTCGAGAAATGTAGAAAGCACGAGCCGTAAGCGAGTGTTTTTTTTTTTTTACATTTCTTGAGTGTTTTCAAAAGCCCGTCGTGTTTTATCACAGTCCAATACACGGCTTGTGATTCTTTATTTGCTTTATAATATAGATTCTACACACCGCAAATAGTAAAAGCAACAAAACGCGGTTTTTCTATGTTTTATACTCAGTTAAAACATAGGCTTTCAACCAATCAGAGCGCGCGTAGGGTTTTATCTATATTATAATCACCTATAAAGCGTTCTGTTTGGTCAAAAACCCAGGACAGGCATTTGAGAACACTCATTACATTTTTTACATTTCTCGAGTGTTCTCAGATGCCCGTCGTGTTTTATCACAGTCCTCTAATACACGGCTGAGGCTTCTTTATTTGTTTATTGCATATTGAATTTTTCTTGTTCTATTAACTCATGAGTTTCAAACTACAACAATTTCTTTAACAGGTTTATGGCTTTTACAAAGATCTAACTACTGAATTGTATAAAGATGTGAAAGGAAGAGTGATGAATCACGCCAAGATATGCTTGAAAAAGATAAACGACACTGCTCAAAAATATTTCAGGGAAATCCGAAAGTTTGAGAACATGACTTACAACCAGTTAGCCATGAAGACATTCAACATGACAATAGAAGTTTACAATCTTACTCGTGATTTTGGTGTTGCCCTTTACAAGAACTACTCCGTTAAAGTTATAAGGTACGTTTTTGCTGGAACTAATAATGTCGAAATGCAAAATTTTCACACAGTTATGAAATAAACTCACAAGTATATAGATACCATATGCGTCAAAAATAAACACTAAGGCCACGTTGGTAAGCTAACATAGGTAACGCTGAGTGTGATTGCCATGGACTGCTGATAGACTGATACTCTAAGTGGTAGTTTGAATTAATGATTTAGTTTTACGAAATTAAGGCTTTAGTTGCGGCGATACTTAATTATAAGTTGTTAAATCACTTATTTGTAAATACTCGCCGACCAAGTTAAAAGGTACTTTCTTTTATTTAAACTGTTCAAAGTGACTGTTAACAAGAGTTTGGTTTGATGAACGAAGTAGTGTTGGAATTCGCTTGCATTTTTGTCAAAGAAACAAAACAGAAAGCCGGAAATTTCTACGTAAATTGAACTTTTACACTGGAGGCAACTTTCTTTTAGAAAACTCGCAAAATAGAATCACTTTTCAAACTTAAAGACAGAAATTTTCACCCGTCCCATGTTATCGAAAGAGGAGTTTGTAACTGTGGTGTGGAATACTTAAGCGAAACAGTAAGAAATGTAGAAGTTAAAGTACAAGAACACGAAGACTAATCAAAACAAACCGAGCCAGCCAGACACCTTAAAACAAATAAAACTCATTTTTTTCACTTGGAAGCCTTTGAGAACTGTTCATTCTTTCATTAAAAGACCCATTGTTGAGGCACTTTTCATCGTAGTCACTAATCCGGAACTTAAACAAATACAATCCTATGAACTTATTCTTTTCCCAAAGGGAATCGGGGTGACTTAATTTTTGCAAACTCTTATATATTTTAACAAAGAGGCGGCAGTTTTAATCAGTTTTAACTCTGAAGATGATCTTCATGGTCGAAAACGTTTTATCATAACAGTTAAACAGTTTGTTTAGCAAAAATGATTTTTTTTATAAGCAGGCAAAGACAATTTCTGTATGCACAATTTCTTTAATATTACATTGCAGGTATCCCCCATTGATTTAGTTTTTCAACAATTCCTCTTTTTACCAAATTCCTTTTACAGGTTCTACAACCAAACTCGCAACTTGACTCTAGTAGCATGCAACTACACTTTAGCAGTGGTCAATCGTACCCGGATGCTAGCTGTTAAATATTACAACCACTCCAGAGTCCTGGCCTTTGTCTATTACAACTCTTCACGCGCTGTAGCCATCAAGTACTACAACCGTTCCCGCTTGATTGCAATAAAGTTTTACAATCGGTCGCGCCTCGCTGTGATCAAGTACTACAACCAAACCCTTCACAAGGTGGTTTGCTATTACAACATGTCGCGTAACTACACAGTTCAGGCTTACCTCCGAGCACGCAATATTACTTTGCATGCTTACAACGTCACCAGGAACTACACCATCAAGGTATTACTTTTGTTTTGATTGATTTGTTCGTTTTTATAATCAGTAACAATATTTGATAATGTTTAAAAGTTTAAAAAAAACTTCATATGGACCTGGGATTTCTAGATAATCCTGGAATTTTTTGTTTTTTCAGATCCTGGAAACCTCTTGAAAATTCTTTGTTTAGCTCTAAAAAAAACTACATAAGCATAATTTGAAAACAACTAAGTTACTTAAAGTTTATTTTGTTTACACCTTGTACTTGTTATCTCACACAATTATTCGTTGTTGTAGAGTATCCGATACCTAAACAAGACCGTCATTCCAAAAGTTCTGGAACACTACAACAAGTCTAAGCTCTTGATCGAAAAAGTTATCAACCAAAGCATCGAGCTGAAACAATCTGGAATTCAGAAAGTAAAAGTTTGGTACTCGGCAAACAAAGAAAAGACCATTGAAGAACTTTATCATGAAGCTTATGGGTTTGTCAACACCAGCGTTTACAGCGCTGTTTATCAGCTGGATTTGCGATCCAAGGGTTTAAACCAAAAACTCAAGGACTTTAAACTGAAAATTATGGAGCTAAAAGAGAATCTCACGCAAAAGTTCAATTTGAAAATCAAGATGTGGAATTCTACTCTCCTGAAGAATGTTAAGATTTGGAACACCACCGCTATGGCCATCGCTGAGGAGCTGGTATCTGTGTACAACCAAACTGCAAAGGTCACCTCCATTGCCGGTAGACAGCTGGTACTTATCCTCCGTCCAACCTTCAAGATTCTAAAGAACAGAACTGTAGTGTATCTTGTGCAAATGAAGAATGTCACTCTTCCACTTGTTTTGAAGGCTCAAAACTTCACCCTATTACAACTGGAGAAAGCTAAGAATTACTCTGTTGCTGTATACAATAACATAACCAGCAGCCGAAAGTTCAAGGAATTTGTTGTTAAGTATGAAGTAAGACAGAAAGTCAACAAGAGCGTTGAGTACGTAAAGAAGATATGCGAGAGAGCTGTTAAATTCGTCGAGGAATTCCGACCAATCGATGCCATTCTCTTCGTAAATGTTACACTTCCAAAGCTTGTGAGGGAGAAATTTGCCATATACAAATTAAAACTTCTTCTCCTTCGGCAAAAATGCCAAACCAAGTTCCAGGAGTTGAAGCAGTCGTGCCTGGTGAGATATGAAAGTTTGAAACAAAAATACCAAGAAATAGCTTCAAATCCCAAAGCCTACGCTGCGAAAATGTACAGAAAGGTAAATAACATTATCTTTATTTAGCAGCAGTTATTGTTTGTCTGTAAAAGCGTTTCTATTTAAATCGGCCGTCGTTAAAATTGTTTTTTCTAAACCATACACCGATTAAAAATAGTTAAAAATTATGTCGTTGAGATGGTGTTTGTATTGTTTTAATGGGTTTGGAAACGAGAGAATTCTTAAGGTAATTGCTTGAACTCATGGAGGTAAGCCAGATCTTTCCATTTGTCAGCGATCATTATACAATGTATTGTTCCGAGGGAAGCGGTTAGTTTTGTTTTTCCCCAGAGTCTTGATGTTTCCCTAGATCAAGTCAAGGGAAACATCAAAAGTTGAGGGAAAACAAAACTATTTCCCCGAGGGACTATACATTAAGTTCTTTGTTCTATAATTAGACTTTCCCTTAAACACAACTTCGATCATCGTCGGAAGAAACTGAAAACTGGCAGTGTTCTCAAGTCCGCCCCCATCAATCAAGCTGACGTAAGCATGTGCTGAAGAATTTAGTCATGCGCTGATCACATGCTGTTGTAATCAGCGCGCAGGCAACAACCAACCGAGCAATTGTATCCCGGGATATATTTCAATTGACCAGGAACACGTGATCAAAAATCAACCACTCACAATGCTCGTTTTGTTGTTTGAAAGTCTAGGCATATAACAATTTTAAAAGTTGTTTTTTTTATTGTATTCACAGTTGTACAGTTCGACCATCGCCAAAATCTTCTTGGCTGTTAAGAATACACCTGTTGAACAAATGATCAAGCATGAAATCTGGAACGAGTTTCTCGAAGAGTTCAAACGACACGAATTTTTTGTGCTGTCCAAGAATTTAACAATGTACTCTAAAGTTCGGCTGGATGTTGTTTACAACCGCACCATCAATGCAACACAAAAGGTCATACTGAAATTAAAGAAACTTCTTGAGAAAACAAACAGAACCATAGTTCAGAGCCTCGTAGACATGAAAGAAAAGTTAGGAAAAGTAAAGGACATGAAATTACGAGAAATTGTGGAACATGAATATATTTTCAAGACATTGGTACTTGTTAAGAATGCGACTGCTAGAGCCAAAAACTACACACTTGTTGCAAGAAACATGACGCTTAAATGGATTTGCCTTGGAAAGCGGCATTACAAGAATCTCACCATTCTTGTACGGGGACACTATGAGAATTTGACGATACTTTTTAGAGGTCACTACAACAATTTGACAAAGCTCGTTAAGGGACACTGCAAAAACTTGACAATGCTCGTTAAGGGACATTACAAGAATTTTACCATTCAAGCAAAAGGACATTACAAGAACTTGACTTTTCTTATGAAGAACTACACCTTGATTGCAAAAGCTTATTACAAGAACGCAACCCTACTGGCAAGAAACTACACTCTGCAGGTCAGAAATTTAACTCTTCATTACTGGAACAAAACCGTTGCATGTCTCCAAATGAGGTTGAACGCGTCTAAGCTCTTCCTGAACAAAACTTTGAAAGAAGGTGTGGAGATTTATAAGATCCAAATTCGTCCTGTAGTGGATAGGCTGGTCCCGTTGTATCTGAACTACAGCGAGATGATGTTAAAGATAAGTAAAGAGCTTCCAGGGCGTATCTTCAATTACACCATCCATAGTCGTCCGTATATGTTGTTGAGGGATGGTTTTGTTCTCTTCCGTGTTGGCACAAAAATGACCATCCGTCAATCAATCGCTGAAGCTCACCGTGCACTGATCAAAGCGTACAACCACTCGGTTAACGTGACGTGGAGAGCCCTGAACCTCACGCGTCATTCGCTGAACATCACCATTCAGAAGCTCAACTTCACTAAGGTAAATTTTGGAAGCACTGTGTTCCACTTAAGTAAAAAATTATAATTACTAAAACTGGGTAGCTCATTATGCTATACATTTGCTCTCCATTTGGGCGGGCATGGTTGGCGCAGTTGCTAAGATCTCTGCTTTCCAACCAAAAGGTCCCCAGTTTGATCCTAGCTCTGCCGAGGTTTGAATCTTCTTGTGACCTTCTTTTCCGCCTAAGCTAATTCACCTTTCCATCTTTCCGGGGTAGGTAAACGAGTACCAGCATTTGCTGGGAGCTAACCTATATATCTATCTATCTTGGTAGGTGGCCTGTCTGGACGAAAAAATAGATTTTGCTTCCAAAAAGGACAAAAGGATGTTTTAGCCAAAAGGGAGATTCTTCAAAAAATATGAGTTAGAATCTTAATTTATTCTATAACATGTTTGGTTCTCCCTTTTCTTACAAAAACCAAAATCGTCTTCCAATAAAACATGGTTTAGAAAAAAACGTGTGTGAATTGTAATTCTAGTTTCAAGTTGAAGAAAATGAATATTATATATGTATGATATGACAACCAGTTGATGAAGAACGTATTAACCTATGCATACATTTCAGATATGGGACTTCAGTCAGGATAAAATTTGAGTTCCAAATTGGAATTGAACCCTTAACCGTCCGTGCTTAAGTCGGTACTCTACCACTTAATCACGGGTTATTGGTTCCGGTGGCCCTACTGGAAAACCTAAAATATTCCTTTTGATCTCGCACATCAACTTCCTTTTTCTAGTATAAAACTATTACTCCGTTAAGGATTTTATCATAGTCTTGCTAGCAGCAAACAATTTCACACCATTTCTGTTGTTTTACAAATGTAGATCTACCATATGCTATCTCGTACTTGCTTAACAAGTTTCAAATAAATTGTTTAGGTCCGACATCTGACTGCCTTGTTAAACGATACCCTGAACACAACGTTAGAAACTGCCAAGCCATATTTGCCACTCCTGGCTGCCGTGAAAGAGGAAGTTATTGAAACCGCTCTGTTTGTGAATAAATACTACAGCATTGAGGAGAACTTGCGTAAAAAGATCGTTGACAATGTTGAATTCTATGGAAAGCGTTTAGTCACCAAAGTTTCTCATCACTCACTCGATCTCGTAAACATCACAGTCAGGTAAAGCAACGTCTTTATTATTTTAATTACTTACCATTCATTTTGTTTGTCTTGAGTTGAAAAGATTGGTGTTATTCATTCTTAACTTTTGAACCAGTTGATGAAACTCTATAAAGTGACCATTCATTTTGTTTATCTTAAAAAATAGACATATAGAGTGACCATTCATTTTGTTTGTACAAATGATTTGTGTTTTTAATTCTTAATCAATCGACCCAATTATTCTAACCTTGTAAAATGACTATTAATTTTGAATGTCTTGGAAAGCAGAACTTCTACTATACCCAACTATTAAATCATATTCGTTTCTTAAACGGTAAGTTTAAACTATTTGTTTTAATAAGTAAAGGTTTATAAACTGAATTTAAGCATTTGGAAACAAAAATCATCAACAGGTCTTTATTTTATTTCAGAATATAATTATTTGATCTCGGTTCTTAATGAAAAACAAAGCTTTGCAAATCCTGATGCATTAATTTATTTTTGTTGTTCGGGACTTAAAAAATTAAGCCAGTGATTTGTTTGTGTTTCAGACTCGCAAATCGCACCATTCGTCGGCTGAATGCTTCCTGTGGTAAGTTGTACCGCCAATACAGTCAGAAGTACTATCACATGGTAGAAAAATACAACAGAACCTTCTTGGAGTTGAAACGTAATTACACCTTGAAAGCCAAGCAACTTTTGAAGGAATATAACCAGACGTACAGAGAAATAGCTCAACGTTACAACATCGAGTACAAACGATTAGTTAAGATGGCCAATGACACCTGGATTATGGCAAAATCAAGGTTTGGTAATGTCTCGCTTGAAAAGCTTCGTCAAGCGCTACCACATTACGTCCAGATTAAAAAAGGCTCGATCGTTCTTATCATTCCACATCCAATGAAGATTGAAGGAGACATCAAAACTCTGACTCTTTCAACGGTCCAGAAAGTTAGAAAACTAAAACATCTATCAGGACAAGTAATGAACATCACCCGTCGTGCTGTTAACATGACTAAAGTCATGGGTTTGAAGGTAAATCCAAGGTCTTTCCTACTGGCAAACTGTCTCTAAATATGAACTTTTATAATATTCCTGAAATATGTGAAGAGTAGTTAGTAAGTAAGTAAGTAAGTAAGTAGATAAGTAAGTAAATTAGTAAGTTAGTAAGTAGGTAAGTAAGTAAGTTAGTAAGTAAGTAAGTAAGTAAGTTAGTAAGTAGGTAAGTAAGTAAGTAAGTTAGTGAGTAAGTAAGTAAGTTAGTTATATAGTTAGTAAATACTAAATGGGGGCACTATCTTTACCACCTAAGGTGGACGGAGGCCTTTAACATAACAGACACACACGTTAACACAGATATGTCTCCGAGGGCGTACATTTTAAAGTCCTTATCCGGGAAAACCGGGAAAAGGTTTAACCATTTGCTGATACTAAAGCTAAGGCAGCATCTTTTCCTTAATTAGTTTAAGACCCTGAGTGTTGGTCCGGCCGGAAATCGAACCCAAGCCTCCCGCACGATAGACTGGCACCTTACAACTAGGCTAACAAAGCGGCTATTAGAGGATACATGCTTTGTTGATCCACCAAGTCCAAAGCTTTCTTTAACTCGGCAATAGATTATTTATTTTTAAAAGCTTGCTAGTATTCAAGTTAGATTAAACTGTAATGCAACAATAGTATAGAATATTTGCATCTCCATCTAATTAAACGTTACAAAGACTGAGGTTCAGACAAATAACTGGAGTGGGCTAGAGGGAATAAGATACTTTTGTAATCCATTTTGATGTTTTTTGTGAAACCTGATAAATGTTCCTATATTATCCACATCTAAACATATTTATTTTCTGTAGTTGGTGAACAAAACAAAGGCAATTTTTGCCATCGCCGTCAACAAATCCAAAGAAATTTACATCCGCGCCATGAACCAATCAAAACTTGTATACACTCAAGCTTTCAATAAGACCATCAAGGTGTACCAAACGTGCCTCAACAAGACCAGAATGGTTTACGTTCAGGTGTACCCAAAGGTGCACAACATTATGATGATAGTGTACAATGCAAGCAAGAGGTGTCCGTTCCTTGAAGAAGTAGGTTACGCCACGGTTCACTATTACAACATTACGAAGAATTTTGCGAAGCAATTCAACTTCACAAGAATGGTTAACTACACGAAGAACTATACAAGAACTTATCTTCCGGTAGCCGTTAACGTTTCTCGTATGTATGTGCAAGTTGGATACAACATGAGCAGAAGGTTCGCCATTAAGGTTAGTAGTTGGAATTCTCAAAGAGATTTTAATAAACGTATATAAAATCTATGATGTGATAATGTGGTTAACAATGTTTTTGCCCGCTAGGTGGGTACATCATCTAGTCGGCAACTTGAAATGGTTATAATTAGATCACTTAGTGGTGGGTGATACATTTGATTACGCTAGTATTACCAAATGAACAAATCTTCTGGTTAATGGTTATACTAAACATTAAAAACATTTTGTATTAAGGATCTTTTAAACGTTCTATAAGTTCAATCCAAGTACTAACGCCAAAAACTTAAATAAAGATAAATTAAATCAAGTTGTAAGCAAAAGAAAGTCGATCGTTTGCTTCGAACGAGAATGGAACTTTGATGCGACCATCAAACATGCACTCACAAAGCTTAAATCTATACAACATTCTTCTTTAGCGACAAATTATATTTTTTAGTCAATATGTATAATTGCAACTCTGTTGAGTAATATAAAGAAAGCATTTTACTTATCTATCTCTATCGCTAGTTTATTTCTGATTTATTTTCTAAAGACACCCCAATTCTCTGTTTCCTTTTCCCAGATGATAGAGTTGGCATGGAATACGACTTTTGATATTGTGAACTCGTCAAACTGGATGATAGCATACCAAAAAGCTATAGAGTTTCCAAAACGCGTTCGCAACGAGACCATACAGTTTTACATTGAAATGAGAAAACAATGTATGATCAAGTTTAAGCAGTTGTCAATGAAATCTCTTGAGATGATCAACGGAGTGGCAAAGCACAAGGCAACGTTGAAATACCTGAAACTGAGTGAGCAGTATTACGGCCATTCGCTCAGAATGTTCCAAGGCCGCGCTCATCAGCTGCTTCATACCCACAGACAGCTGAAACACAGAATCTATCATGGTGTTGGTAAAGTCACGAGACTCATGAACCCGTTCAGATGGATTCCGCCATTTGAAAGTAAGTAGTTGGTGTTAAGGGACGGACTATTTGATTTTTGAAGAGGAGGGGGGAGGGGTAGGGGGTAGAGTGGAAGGTTTAGAAAAAAAATTCCTGCAACTCTTCCAGAAAGAAAAAAATATCTTGCTTGTTCGCTGGGGTGAAAAAAAAAAATTCTTGCATGGACTAAATCTTTCCACACCTCACGAAAACCGCACAGGCAGTCGCTTCAAAGCCGGCACCCTGTTTGGCTGCGGACAATCCAGTGTAATCTTTCACTAGATCACGTGAGCAAAGTTTGGAGGCGCATATACCGTCTTAAAGTTTGAAAGTTTAGGTTTTAACAAGTCTTAAAATGGTCGGAACCTGCAGGAACTCTGGGCAGAGTGGTTTTTATATTGTCGTTGTTCCGTGTTGTGTGTGTAGGTTTGCTTATACCGTGCCTTCAGTGTCTACTTTTCTTTCGGCTTGTTTCGGCTTTTCGTATCTCTGTTTAGACGTTTTCGTTTTGCCTTTCTTGTTAAATACACCATTTTTCTGATGCAAATTTTTGCTAGTTTCAGGCCTCTCTGGGGGCAAAATAGTGTTGCTCGGTCACATGCTGTGTTATTATATCACCAGATTTGCAGATTTTTGCTCCCACAATGGACTGGGGCAAACAAAATTTGCATTAGAAAAATGGTGTATTCGACAAGAAAAACAAACTTCTTTTATTACTGAGCTTACCACAGGTAGCTTACCACAGGTAGCCCAATAATATATTTTATCGGGCGTGTTCGATTAACGTATCTTGTTTGTTTTAATAATAACTAAGCTATTTAGCAGCTGAACTTCTTCAAACTTGTTTTTTTGTTCATTTACCTACGCAAACCATTAGTTAAGACAAAGCCATTGAGCGTGAATAGTGAATAAAAGTACTTCCTTTTGTTGATTATATCAACTTGTACTTTTTTAAAGGTACATCCATGATATTTGGCCGGCCTCATGTTTACACTTTTGATGGAACCTACTATAAGTTCCCTGGGTATGAAAAACCTCACTGTACTTATGTGCTGGCACGTGACGTGTTGAACAACAAATTCACCCTTCTCAGCCAGGAGAACGCCATCATTCTTGTAACAGAGGACGCAAACGTCAAGGTAAAATGTTTCTATTTGCCATTCACAAGGAGACTCTAAACTTCGAGGGCACATTTTTTAATAAGAATATATAAAATTTTGCTCAGGCTTGATGTTCATACTTTGTTCATCTATTTGAGGCACAAAATGTTCTTATTTTATTCCTAACTGCCGTATATTTTTAATACCTGAAAATCAACTATAACGCCCTTATATACCTTGTATGCTCTGTTTTTCTTGTGATTTGAGGAAGAACATGGATGTGTGCGTGTGCATGAACGTCACTTCAGTTGTATGAATGACTATTATTATGTACAAAGCTCCAAAGTTTCTTCGGTTAGTTTTTTTCTTAACATTTTCGTTTCAGCCTCGGATTGTTTTTAATTTGCTCTTATTTTGCAGGTGATTTGAGCTTCACTGATCTTATTAAGTTTGTTCTTACTAAAAGAAAGTGTATTTGAATTTAAATTATTTATATTCCAAATAGAAACTCACCCTGTTTTCGATATTCTCAGAGCATGCATGCAATTCTATTTCTGAAACCCATCTTTTTTAGGAAGTAATGTTTTTACCTAACATGTAATTGACTCGAATAATTCAAATTTCTTTTGATGACGTTTTGCAGTATATGTAAGCATCATCTTCGATGTTACGTTGTTGAAATGCTCATTTCAAGAAAGATGACAAGTATTTAAAGACTGTCGTTTCATTTTAAACGCCTAAAGCCTCGACTCCTGGCACTACTCGCAACTAGCTGATGAACCTTCAACATCAAGTGGTCAAAAATTGTTGCAGTCTTGGCTTAACACGGTCTGCCAGACATGAAGTTACGCCTTTTTATCAATACTTTTGCTCTTAATTACTTATCCTGAAAAAGAGAGGAAAAAAGATAGTTTTCGAGCTAAACATCAATGGCAATGCCCTGCTTATGAACATCTTGTTTTGCGTTTTGTTCACAGATCTACGATGACGGGCATGTCGAGTCTGTAACAAAGGTTGCACGTGGTGGCAGCAAGATCGGACTTGGATTCAATAGCGAGCTACCAGTTGAAACAGAAAAAACGACTGTGGTGCGTGACTCGAATTACGTGATTCTGAAGCACGACCTGGGCGTTGAAATCAAGTGTAACGTGAAACGCAATCTCTGTACATTCAACATTGCCAAATGGTACCACGGTAGAATGATGGGTAAGTGAAAAATGTGAAATGGAGTCTATTTGATAAATCTATCAACGCTTCGTTTCTAGGGCTACTAGCGCACTTTCCTTTTAGCACAATTGCGTGACTAGTTTGAGGTGTGAATTTTTAGCTCGAATTTAACCAGTTTCTGATTCTTCTGTCATTGTCGTGTAGGTCTCCTTGGCACCAACAACAATGAGGAACATGATGAGATGTTTAAACCCAATAACAAGCCAGCTAAAGATATTTATGACTTTGTCAACTCTTGGGAGGTTACAAAAGACAAAAAATGTTATGTGACCAGTCGCACAGCAAAAAAAGCCAGTTGCAACTCGAAGTACATGAGCCGTTGCCGCCAGATCTTCAAGGAAAAGTCGTCTCCTTTCGCGCGCTTTTTCAAGACCCTCAACCCCAGTCCCTTCCTGAAAGCCTGTCAATACGATTATTCCGACTGCGTAGACCGAAGTCCCAAAGACCTCAAACACTGCAACAGCTCAGCTGCCTATGTTGAAACTCTACGTATGATGGGCGAATATGTGAACTTCCTGCCAGAATGCAGTGAGTATCTAGTGAGAACCTCTAACAGTTCAATGAGTCAGTCAATCAGTCAGTTAGTCAGTCATTGAATCAATCAGTCAATCAGTAAACCTATCAATCAATCAATCAATCAATCAATCAATCAATCAATCAATCAATCAATCAATCAGTTAATCAATCAATCAATCTATCTATCAATCAATCAATCAATTTATTCTTCTAGCTAGCCATAATAAAGAAGCTTGCTAATAGGGGACACTTTATTCGAAAGTAGGAAAAAAATATTACGGATCTTTAGTGTATGACATTTTATATTGCACCTATCAATATTAAGCCCAAGGGGGGAGTGGGGAAAGCCGAGGGATTTTGACTGTGTCGTATATCCCCAGGGTAGGGATTTTGATCGGTCATCATGTACCCAGGGTTGTGAATTTTGGCATGTGTGCAACAAGGATTTAAGTGTATGACTGCCTTCCCTTGCCCCAGGGTGAGGCGGGGTTTTGATACTTTCGACTATTATTTTCTGTCTGGGGGTGGGGATTGAAAGGAACGGAAAAGAGCACCAAACGTTGGTTCTTATTCTTAAATATATCTTAGTCTGTTGGTTAATTTCCCGTTAATACAGAAAAAAATTGACTATAACATCAAAATTTCGAAAATACCAACAAATATTTCATGTGAGAATTTCATTTAAGAATTTTATTTTGATTAAAAGTTGATTTCTAGAAAAGTTAATCATTTTTTTATTTTCTATTTCACTATCAGCCGGCTGCAATCACAAGGTTGGTCACTCTTGGTTCACTAGTGGAAACAAGATGGTTGACGTGGTTCTCCTGGTCTCTGAAGGGCCTACAATGAGAGGGTTTTCTGCAAACTTACCGAAGTTTGCTAAACACATGACGCAAGATCTTAGCAGATTTTCCTTCCGCTTCGGTCTTGTCGGCTTCGGGGGCAAAGGACTACACGAGAAACCGCATATGGTCACCATGAACGGAAAGATTTTTGGTAAAGCTGAGGATGTACAATTGGGACTACGTCATCTAAAATTCGATGAAACAAACGAAAATGGTACGAGCGATGGCTCTAATGCCGCTATGTACGCGCTAAGGAAATACAACTTCCGCGCTGGTGCTACAAAGATCTTCCTGCTGCTGTCCAGTACCGAACGCCGTCCACTTCCGTTCAGTTCAAACTGGCTTACGTCCAAGATGCTCGAAAAGTATGACGTCACTCTCAATGTCTTTGGGAAGTACAAGAAATTCCGATCTTATGAAATCGGCATGGACTACCAAGGTCGAGTTTACAACAGGAAAGCGACAAAAGGCATTAATCAGGGCGTTGATCTGCCAGAAGGGGAGTACATGTCCCTTGTGAGCAAAACCCGAGGCTCGGTCTTCGGGCTAAATTTCTTGGCCTCGGATGATCAGCGCAAATACGAAGCAGTACAACGAGCTAGCATGAATGTTTGGAACGAGCAAATTAAGAGAGATCAAGCGGTATGCAAAGAATGTGTGTGTGTGCGTTCGCGCGGAGGACTGGGGATTACCTACTGCAGAAATAACCCCTACCATAAATGCTGAAAATGGTGAGTAACAGAACTTGCCCGTGGGTGGGTGGGTGATAAGTAACTTTCAGAACTTTCAAAAGCAATACACGCAACTAATTTTTATTTGCTTTTATTTAATTTTAACCCTTTCAGTTCCAGTCAGTTATTAACACTCAACTTCTCCTTACACAACACAAAATAAGACATTAGTAATAAGAAAATGAGAATTGATCAAACAGAGCAAACTACTGAAGATGAAAAGTAAAATTCTCCCAGACTTGTTCAATGAAAAGTATGGTTTAAGTTGGGAGAATTCAACAATACAACTGGGACTGAAAGGGTTAAAATAAGAGAGTTCAAGTATCGAATTATTTTGCTGTTATCCGGAACACACGGAAACGCCTTGCCAATCTTTAAAATGAAAACCATTCAATGTGTGAGATTGAAATGTAGAAGCCAATCATAGGCTATTCTTTTGATCCAACCAAGAAGTTACTTAGTTTTTATAGAAAATGCATTCAGTGATAATATCCATCTAACCTGGGACAAACTTTATTTGTCAGATGTTTCTTCAAATTTGCTCCCAATGCGTCGTCTTGGTCGAAGACTATTCGACCAAAGTTTTCTTGCAAAAGCAAATAGAAAGAAAGCGTTCATCGTTTGCAAACAACTAGCGTTCGAGAGTGAGCATAGTAAATCAATTTTGAGTTGAAAATCCGAGGCGGCTTATCAAGTAAACAATGAAATGAATTTTTTCATGTATTATTTGGTCTCGAGAAGTAACAACTGTCCAGTGAGTAAAAAATGTGGATACATTCGTTAATGAGCCATATGTTCTTTGAAACACTTTCATTGCACCGTTAGGACAGTGTTAAACATTTTTAAAGTAATGAGAACAGTTTTGAATGTTACAAGAAACACGTTTCGAGAGTACGTTACATTAGACATTTTTCACGGTTAAAATACCCTTTTGTCCGCATTCAAATTTGGTAGCATTTCTTTTGATTTCTAAGCTCATGGACGAAGCTTGGCGGTGAAATTTGACTGATGCAGGCAAAGTAATAATTTATTGAAACCGTGAGCAGGTCAATGCGGGTTAGCTTAGCTTCTAAATGCAAACCTGTTATAAAACAGTTCATTTTCACCTTAATAATTATAGCTTAATGTTGATTGCATAATTTGTGTATTTATGGTTGGTTTTTCCATCTAATGTGATACGGGATCGGGTTTGACCCTACAATCTCCGATAATCCCCTGTGGTCCCTAACTCTAGTCCCCGATAAATCTAAATTCCCTTTGTTGACTCCATATAGAAGATGCTGTAATCCATTTACAGTACTAAAATCATATTTTTGTTATTTTGCATATTGCAGACAAACAGAGCCTCGTTTTGTACAATAAAGGAAAACATGCCATTCCATGTCTTGAGCCGATATCGGACCTATTGTTTTAAGTAAAAAAGCAATTTGTGTTAGATGTTGATATTAGAATTATGTTAAATTAATTTTAAAATCATTCGTTCCTCCAGCACTTCCGAGAAAGGTCAAGCCATCAATAACCTACAAACACAAACATTCATGTTTACCTAAAACATGTTTTCTGGAAATAAATATTAAAGTTTTTTATTTGTTTTTCATACGCACACAATCAGACTTTTTAAAATTCTGTTGCACATCCTGGGTGTAACTTCATTTTTCGGTTTTTGGTAGAAAAAAACGTTTTGTCTGATTTTCGTTTGACTATTTTCCGTGAAGTGTCTTGTGATTTTGTTTTATATTTGAGCTTTTAGTTTTAATACTAGTGACAGAGTTGGTGACGGTTTCGCGGTTCCGAATTTCAATAACTTAATAAAGCCTCTGTTTTAAGAAGGTTCTCTAAGATTAATTTCCATCAAGATCTGAAATTAAAATAAACGAAAAACACTTACATTAATCGTCAATAATTTTGTTAATTACATTACAACTCTTATTTTATTGATCTGTTTGAATTTAGAACCGCAGCTTGGCAACATCAAGAAAAAATAAATGAAAGTTAATTTAACACATTTGATCGAAAGTTTTTGTTGATATTTTCTTTCAAGTTCTGCCGTACACTAATGACGAAGATAGATTAAACCCAGCTCTCTGGCCAACTATCCTCTGATGATGTAATGTGTATTTTATTAATGTTGTTTATTAAACATCACTGCATGATGTGTTCACTGTTGTTATTGTTATTTCTGCTTTTTACCAGACCGAAATTGCGTTATCGAATATTTTTGTGTTATATTTCCAATTTTCAATCAGCTTCAAGTACGGTCCCTGGGGTCACCCAGTTCACAGCCGGGCCCTGTAAGTACAGTGTTATGAGACAAGTGTAACAGGCGCGTTGCCAGACATATGTAACAGGCATTATGACATAAGTGTAACAGCGTTATCTTGCAATTTTTTTGTTGAATAAAGTAGAACTCAAATTTACTTTAAGTGCACTGCACCAACTTGCAATGTTATCGCACAGTGTGTAGCTCCTTCGGTAATTTTCCTTGAATGCCATCTTGAGTTTCGCGCCAAGCAATTCTCCACTGGTTAGCCCGTTTAAAATAAATTGCAAGTTCATGAGGAAATTGCAAAGTGTTGCAGGACCTGTTTCATTTTATCGCTATTCTAACAACTCCGTTTCTACAGTGCCTTGGGTTATCTTCTCAGTCAGATCGTGAAGACAGCCAAGGCACTGTTAAAACGTAGTCGTTAAATAGTCGTAAAATAGAAGTTGTACAGAGTATCCATTGTTCTTTGTCTAATAAATAACATGAGTGACTTGAGAATACGTCCACAACTAACAAAGGATCTTGTGTCACGGCGGCTAGTTTTCTTTTAAAAATGTTGAATGAAAGATTGTTCTAGATTTTATTCAATGCGTAGCAAAGTTAAGCAATGTTTAGTAAAATCTGCGCTAAGTTTTAATTCAGACTTCGTTGACAATAGACCCTTTCACGGTTAATATATGTCGCGCATACGTAACTTTTGATGAATGCAAAGTAGCAAAAATCAATCAATATCAGTGGAAAGAGCTTCTAAAGATTACGACATTTACTATTTTTGATGGTAAAAGGCTAATATTGCGAAATTTTACAGACATTTTATGTTGGGGGTGTGAACCTGCTCCCCAACATACATTTCTCTGTAAAAAACGGTGGTTTTGCATGGTAATATCTTCTCCATCTTACCACATATCAATCGCAATTTCGGTAGATAAACTAATTCTAAAGTATTTTTTAAACCAGTAGCGATAAAGTTTTGCTTATTGGTCTAAATAAAAATTTGAGAAAAACCGTGTAAGGGTCTATTTGCACAAATTGCGATAAAAAGTTTTCTTGCATCACAAATTACCTCACTGAAATTTGTAAATTATAAATAATTTATTATTAATTATTTTCAGTGAAAAAAATGCTCAAAAGCTGTTCAGCTAAATTCCAATTCGAAGATTTGTTTTCGGTCTATGTTTTTCAATTTGTTTAATGGGTCATGACAAAACTTGTTTTTTCAGACAGCAAGCTGTTTCTTCATTTATTAACTATTTCAAATACCAATCACATGGCTCGTATTTTATATACACTAAAACATGGTCATTTTTAAAACATGAGATTTATCAAAAAGTGTTTTGACTAGGCTCTGACTTCGAACAAAGGTAGCTACAGATTATCGTGTGTAAAACAAAAGCGTTTAAATTGTTTTTACCCGTTGAAAAAAACTTTTCCCGTTTGTTTACTTTTGATAATAACTAACCAATTGTGCGGTAGAATTATCAAACAAGTGTATCAGTATCTCCTTCAAAGATGACGCAGAAAAATAAGACTCACGACACGTTACAGCTGATCATGATAACACGGTATTTCAGTTTTATGCATATTCAAAACGAAAAAAACTTATTTGTTTATCGACTTTTGCAATATGTTTGACATCCATTTCCCCAAAACCTACTTATTTTGGAAGGCTAAAAACAAAATATTAAAAAAATAGAAAAGTTGAAATGAAATATATTTTCTTAATTTATTATTTCAATTATCAAAAGGTCTGAGTAGCAGCAATTTGACAAATACTTTAAGAAAATACACAACACTTTTAAGTTTAAACACAGACATGTTTCGGCATTTGCATATGCCATCTTCAGTGTGAAGAAGTTGATACAACAATGACAGTATTTAAGTGCACTAGTAACAATAGTTATAGAATTAATACAATAAAGGAGTTACAAAGAAAGTTTTAGATTTACATGTTTAACTTGTTTGTTCAGAGATGGTTTATGTAATTGAATGTATACAGCTTCCTTGATTTGTAGGTCATATTCGGTAGAGGCCTGATCTAGGATTTTAAAATTATTGGAAAATTTAACGATCGGCAATTAGGTGATTCAGAAAGATATTTATAGATGTGGGAGGACTTATCACTAGTGAGGTGTTCATTCACGCATGTGGAGAGGTGACGATTGGTCTCCCCTTTTTTGTTTTAAGTTATCAAAAACGTAGAAACTTGTAGATCATCGATAATGAGACAGTTGTTTTAACTGGGAAAAAGTAACCTCCTCAGTACTGATGTAGCCTGTATGTATTTACCAAATGTCCCGGATATACGTACGTGTCCTAAGAAAAGTTTCCCGCCAGTTTCTGCAAAAATATGGCTGCTCTTTAGGTTTCAGACGACGATTTGGTGAAATTTTTAAAGGAAAAGAAGAACATTTTTCCGTAGTTTTATCCAGTTTTAGTGTTGTTTAACCTTTTATTCACGCTCTTGTAAGGAATATTGCTATGTTTGCATTGAAATAAAATCCATATAATAAAACTAACATTACACGTCGCCTTGAAGATATGAATTATAATTTCTCGTGTTAAAAACAATATTTTACTCGCTCGCCGCGCTCTTAGAATATTAAATTTAACAAAAATGACGACACTTTTGAGCTTAAAAACTGACATGTTCAGCACTTACAACTGCCATCATCAGACTGATACAAGACTGAGTGGAAACAAATTTTGTAGTGAAGAGTAATTTACATAAATACTAATAAGAATAAGAAACAAGACGCTCTAGGAGCGTATACTTGTGCCAGCTCGTGGATAAAATGTGAAAGCTTTTGATTTTATTG
>JANCMA020018692.1:0-17166 GCA_024336925.2 Zoanthus solanderi
TAGTTGTAATAGTAGTAGTATTAGTATTTATATTATTATTAGTAGTTGTAGTAGTAGTAGTAGTAGTAGTAGTAGTAGTAGTAGTAGTAGTAGTAGTAGTAGTAATAGTAGTAACAAGCTTTATTGGCATGATATAAAACGTAGTTACATATTGCGAAAGCATTTTGTATTAAACTTCAATAACAAATCAGTGATAATAATTATATAACAAACCCTTTTTTTGATTATATTCCGGTACAAAATGAATTAACGATTTTACATAATTGAAATAGGTTATTTTCACAAATGATAACAGAAACACTATAACTATATAGAAAGTAAAAGAAAAAGACAAAGCTAACATGGTTTAAGTGATGATCATTCTTCCATCTTCATTTGTCTCTTACGTTTTGTGAAACATTTGTGAATGTAATTGGCTACATATATTGTTAAATTATTGTTGCCTGACGTAAATCAAATACGAATGTCTTTTAAATCTTTCTTTATATTTATATCCAAATTTCGTAACTTGTCTAAAAATGTTTCCCTTAGTTCAGAATACATGCTGCACGCAAATAGTAAATTAATTTTCAGTTTTACAAAACTTGCAGAAACGGTTTTCTCGAGGAAGTATTGGCCTACAATATCTTCCTGTTTCAATAAACAAAGAGTGATTACTTGTTCTGAATTTAAAGTAATCTCTTTTTGCATCAAAGTTTTGAACTACATTTAGAAATGGTTCCTCGACAAAATCTTTTTTTATTTTTGAATAGAATTCTAGTTTTACTCAAGTGTATGAAAGTATTTTTCCTTGAGGCAACGAGTTATTTCACGGATAGTTCTTTGTGTTATGTATTCAAGTTTCTCAGAATGACAACAGTTGCAGAATCTTACAAGTTCTTGCAAATTGTTGATATAAGAGTTTCTAAGTGCTGAACCATGCTCAAGTATGATGTGCAAAGCTTAATAGTAGTAGTAACAAGATTTTAATGGGATGACATAAAACGTAATACATACATATTGTCGAAGCATTTGGTGTAATACTTCAATAACAGATCAGTGATTATAATTATTACACTGGTAGCCAAAATTAATGAGCGACTTGAAAATTTCCACATTGACAGATCTATTTTCTGTTTTAATGACAAGTCGAATAGTTTGCTATGAAATTTTACAAGTCGATATATTTTTAGTACATTTAAGAAAAAGAAAAAAAAAGCAACCTGAGAGACATTAAAATCATTTTAAACTTTTAATGGACTCTTGTAAATGCGTTGTCACGTATGGGAGGTTTGTCTCTGGATCAGGCCATTTTGATGTTCCTCATACATATTTATGTTCCTCATACATATTTATGTAAATTGGCACCAGGAACATGAAGTTTAGCCTCAATATCATGTCTGTCGCATTGGTCGTGCCCTTCGTTGAAAAAGATATTTTGTTTACTTTCAAGAGATTTTGCCTGCTGATTTTGTATTTTTAGAGCCCAGACTTTAACGTTACAATAAAATTTTGGTTTATCTAGATATTTCTAGTATTTTAGACAATCTAGCTGGTTTCCATTAAGTGAAACAACTCTGAAAATCAATTAAATTTAAATGTGATATTGCCTTGTTAATACGAGTTTTCTTATTTTTAAAGATGATGACGAGACCTAGATTAACTATTGAAAACAGAATAAACTTGGGTAACAATGCCTAATGAAGGGAGCTATAGTCTTAATAGTAAAAAAGTTGAAAATTTCAATTGAAAAGCATGGACCTTGCAATATTGCAGTTTTAAATGGGATGAAACACTTTTAGTGATGAAAGCAAATTTTGCCAAGTAAGTGACAGACCTGTTTAATGTAAGGAGAAGGCCTGGAGAGGAGTAAAACTTAAAGTAAATAGTTTTAAAAAAAAACTATCCAATGTGTCGGCGAGTAGATAAAAACTTGAATTAATGTAAATAAATGAAATATTGTCGCCGTAAGAATTTAAAAAGCTAACGTTTCGCGCGTTAACCATTGTCAGAGCAAGTGAAAAAAACTAAGAGAATGAAGGGTAATATATAGGAGAGGAGTAGTTGCCAGAGTGAATTCGAATTAATACCACCATGGAGCATGGAGGTGGGGGTATCATGGTCTAGCGCTGCTTTGCCAAAAACGGTGTAGTACGTCTCCATGAGGTTGGCCGCAACATCAGTTGAAAATTCTCAAATACTATGCTGTACCCTCAATGAAGTATCTTTTTGGAAACAAGCTAGAAATGTTTCAGCAAAATAATGCACCTAGCCAAAGAGCAAGTATTGTAAAAGATTGGCCAAGTGCAAACAATTTAGAAATTTTGCCATGTCCTGGTAAAAGTCCAGACTTGAATCCTATTGAAAACATTTGGGACTATTTCGAAAGGAAAATTAGAAAAAAAAAACATTTAGAAATAGAGAGCAATTGCTAGGAAGATTAAGATATGAATGGGAGAATATTCCAACTATTTTTCTTCTAACTAAACTATTTGCTATTGATAGAGAACTGTTGTTATACACAGTTGAGATGTGTATTTTATCATTTATATTGCAACTGAATATTTAGAGAGGTTGGTAGATAGCATCCCAAGACGCATCCAAGCAGTTCTAAAGGCGAAAGTTGGACCAACAGGATATTAACTTGAAAACTAATTTCTTCTCATAAAACTATTTGTTATTAGTATAAACCTACTAACGATCTAACACGCATCCTGCATTCTGATTGGCTATCTGTGATAGCTATCTGTGATAGCCTACTAGTAGACAAAAGTTGGCGGATCAAAATAGTAATGAGCCCCGTTTTGCTATAATATCAGTGGATTACATCAATAATAATTTGTACATCCTTTTTTGACCGATTACTAGGTTTATACTAAAACAGTTAGACCTCTCGGCTTCATGGACTACGAGTTTGAATAGCTATTGACTCGTAGTCCGTTTATCCTCGAGGTCTAATTGTTAACTGACATAGAACTATTATACACAATTTAGATGTGTACTTTGTTATTTGTCCCTTACTTTGCCAATTATTGTTACAGTTTTTTAGCTTTTGAAGTATTTAGCCAATTTGGCTCGTTAATTTTGGCCACCAGTGTACATGAAACATTTTTTATTAAATTCTTGTACAAATTAATGAGTTAGATGTCGGTTTCATGTAACTGAACACAGATTGTTTTCAATAACGTCACTCTATAACTATTGCTAAAACTGTATCTACACAGAAAATGAGAAAAAGCTAGCATAGGTGTAGTGATGATCATTCTTTCATCTTCATTTCTCTTTTGCTTTTTGTGAAATATTTGTGAATGTAATTATGTACATTTATTGTTATTTTATGGTTGCCTGACGTAAATAAAATATGAGTGTCTTTTAAATCGTTCTTAAGATTTATATCCAAAACTCGTAGTTTTTGCAATGTTTCTTATTTCAGAATACTTATTGAAGTCAAAAAGTAAATTAATCTAGTGACGCAATCCTCTGTGCAAAATTTCGACCAATCTTTGAACTGTGCAAATGCTTGAAAAAAGCTCTGTCCTCTATTCTCCCCACTAACATAAACTTGTAAGAAAAATATCAAAAACTAAAATGGTTACTTAACCCTAGAAGCCGCAAGGAGGGGGGGGGGTCGAACGGATCCCCCTTCGCTTTTTTTTGGCCTCAAATCTGAACGCCTCGGCCAATTGCTAAAAGCATTGGCACAACTGTTCCTTGATAGTGAATACATGTGCTGACATTAATTAGACGATATCATCATTGATGACGTCATCACAGAAAGTCACGAAAGTTAGATTTCTATAAAACTTTTGAAGAATTTTTTCTAAAAATGGAAAAATAACCGTTACTTTTCATTTTCTTTCCAGTATTTTGCATTTCTATCACATAATACATAATACGGTATTTCCTATCCATTTCTTATTAATATCTCTCAGTTTTAGACAAAATCTCAAAAATCGAAAATTAATCCATTATTCAGCAATATGGCCGCGATCATCATTTTATAAGCCAAATCTTAAGTCGATCGGACCACGTATAACAAAAATCTTGGGGAGGGGTCCAACGAGAACCCCCCTTCCCTTGAGGCTAAATGTTTGGCTAAAAGGCTTGAGGGGTTTTTAAATAAACCAGAAAATATCTTTTGAATTCAATATTAAGAAGTATTTGGAGATTTAGGATCATATTGTCTTTCAAAACATCTAAGAACGGTAGTTTTTCTTATCTTCATCCTTCTTCATTGTGAGCTTGATGTTACTGTGGTGTGTATTTAAATATTCACTCAACTTCGTTGTCAAACAAACAAAATGTGATTTTTAAAAGGGGAACTCCAGTCAAAAAATATTACAGTTGGGTTTAATAATAAGCTATTACCTTCATTTGAATGCTCACAAAGTTTTTGGTTAAAACAAAAACAGGCAACAAGGGGCTTTTTCTCGGCAGTCGACAGGTTTATTTCGCCTTTGATTTGATCGAAGTCAATATTCACGCGTCTTGGTTCGCACTGCGGATAGCCCAGGATTGCACCAGCTTTCGAAACATCTCCGAAATATTTCATCAAAACTCACACTTGAGTACAAGAATAACTTGAACTCGTTAAATCTTCGCTGATTCGCATTTTGAATTGCAATGCAAAATACTGTCAACAGTATTTCCAAGCTGAAAGAACAACAGCTTTGAAGCACTCACTGATGTCTAAAGTGAAGCCGCTGACAAAACCGCGTCTGCAAGCCGGAGAGCAGAACATGGTGTCACAGTTTGCGAATATGAATAGTTATTTCTTCCTCGTTGCTTATATCTAAACAAACATTCTTTGTAAGTAGTCAAATAAAGGTAAAAGATTTTTTTGACTGGATTTTTCCGTCTTTAACAAAATTGTTTCCATTCATTAAAAAAATACCTGATGTTTAAGTTTAATGGTTATCGATAACGAAAACAGATCACAACTGCAGAATTCTTTTAAACGAAGAGTTATTCGATTGTCTACATAAATTTTGCATAAAGTATGGAATGACATTGTGAATAATCGTCACGGTTATGCACGCAATTTAAGCAAATGCGAAAACTGTGCGAAAGAATCTAAAAGTTTTAAGACAAGGGAATTAGAAAGTTAAATCAAAATCATAAAAGATTCAAAATCCTTACTAGCTGACCTTGATCCTGTCAATAGCCTCAAAATATAAAAATGAAAATGAAGGTTTTGTGAATGAGATCGGATGTTGCGTCAGCGTTCTGCAAACGTAACCATGTGTGATAATTGATAATTTTAGTACATCAACGGTTTACTTTGATCATGAGTCACGGGATACAAATGAAACAGGAAACATGATTTGATTCTTTTTATAGAGACTCAGTAATCAACTAGGTGAACATATTTTCATCGTTTATTTAATAAATAAAAGTAATTTTTAAAAGCTATGTTTCAAAATACAAAATTTAAGCACTACCAGTAGTTAGTTTTTGATCTTCATTCTAAGTATACTGAAATTATTACAACAAGCTGGCGAATTATAACCTCTTATGACAATTATTCAACGTTAAACGTTTGGCATAAGATCTTAATAAGTAATAACGCTCGAAGGTAATCGTTAAATTTGGCAGAAGTTTAAGGCAGAATAAATGCCAAAGCTATTTAAAAACTTTCGCTTTTAAACGGCATAAGAATTTTTTTTTAACCTTGCAAGATTTCAGCGAGTCTATTTTTACGTTCGCTTATCCAATTCAAAGGAATACATACACGTTCACCGTCCACAATTAATAACTAGTTCTGTAATTATAAAAACTTGGTATATAAAGAGAAACATAACGTAATTCTGTAATAACTGTTTTATACAAGCGTAGTAAACAATTTTTGTCCTTATGTCTTTCAACATATAACTTAATTCACTAAAAATACTGGAGAACGGAAAGGATCGCAAATTGATTTTGAAATCGTGCCATTCATGCAATGCATAACTTCTGAACACTTCTAGATAGTTTTAGAGTGTATTCTCTAGAATTTACGTCACTGCATACTTTGCCAAATTTTCAAGATAAAGTGAACTTGATAATTTCAATATAAAACCTTAACTTTTGACTAGCCTTGTTTGAAATCTTGAACTGTGCTTCATTCAAAAATTGCACTGGACACAGAGAAGCCGTACGACCAGATCACACGAAAGTCGACCTGTTGTGGAATTCCGCCAAATTAAAGTGCCAAACTTGTGTCTTGTTACACAATAATCAGCCAGAGTTATGTACGACTGTACGTGTTTAGATAAAAAATCGGCTTTAAGTTCAAAGGGACTATATCTGAGTTACAGTCAAGGTCAAAAATGTATATGGATTATATTTCAATATGGACAAAAAGCATAACAAAGAGAACAGTTTTAAAAAAATGCTTTCAAAAGTTTTTTCAACCTCTAGGTAAATCTGAAAAAAAGTAAACGTATAACTAAAGACCACTGCGTACACATTTGACAACTTTTAGTACGGTTTAATTTTTTTCTTTTGCAACGGACGCAAAAACTAAACGCATTACAACTTTAATTTGCCATAGGCAAAATTGTTTTACCTACAAAAATTATCGCGATACTGTTTTCTAAGACAAAAAATGTTATTACACATATAATTCTAGTTTCAAGTGAAAAGAAAATCAATTGGCAACATAATAGATAGGCCGGTTTAACTGTCAAAGCTGCTCTTCCGGGAACCATTCATACACATGACTGACAAATAAATAAATACTAATGCATTAACCTAAATTCTCCATTTACGTATACTATTTTAAATATATAATCAAAAATAAAGAAACAACATCACTCTATGGAAAATCAGTTTCCTTGTTGAAATTGCTTAATAACTAACCAATAGGATTTTTGGATTATTCTCTTTTGAAACAAGTACGTAGCTTAATGAGAATACTCACTGAGTCAGTTTTCTTTGATGTCCTAGTCAAAACTCAACGCATCTCTAACCCTGATTATTCATATATGCCCATAGCTAGAAGAGTAGAAGAAACACGTAAAATATTTATCAGAAAAAGTGACAATTACTATACTTGAACTTCTCAGTTATGCCACGAGTAGTCCTTGAAAGTTGTCAAACCAGCAAGTTCCACAAGATGTGCAGTCATAAGATCATGCGGTTAGATTGGCAACGTCGATTCATACTTGACCTTCCCAGGTTGCTTTGCTTATCGCTTAAAACGCCGTTCAATACAAAAGATTTTTGAACAAGGAGTTTGTTTTCTATAACAACTGAGAATTTGCTGTCTTTGTTTTTAAAGACAAGGCCATTCTTTTGAGATTAAAGGTTAGTTGTGTGTCAACAAAATATATTAACCTATAGTATAAACCTTCAATTAAAATAAATAAAAATGTTTTAATCCTAAAGGCTAAATAGCGAATTTTGAAGAGGTGATGACAAAACTTTGTTTTTTCATGACTTGTGGTTGTGCTTGCGGCAAATCTCTGTCCAACAAAATTGTTGTTCAGCAACCTTTTTCATAATATATATGCACTATATATTCGTGCTTGAAATAGTACATTGAACAAGGCCTGAGCCAAAACACTGTTCCAATGAGTCGGAAAATATTTCGAGTGTCTTAAATAAGCTTTTCGATTCATGAATTACACCAAACTGGTAATTGTTTCGTGTGTAACGTTTTTTTCCCAATAAATTAAGCTTGTTATCATGTGTCTTCAGGCTACAAAACTAAAAGCAAATGGGAGTTCTATAATAGTATTCCTCGATCATGAATTTCCCATGTATTTAAATGTTTTTAGCTTGAAAATAGATATCCAGAAACTATCTGTTCGGCCGCCGCATTCACCTAAGGACTGCCGTAGCTTTTTAGCCATTGGTGGAGCCTTCAGTGTAATTTGTTTGTTTGGAATCTTAAAATTATTGAATGACGAGCAGTTTGAAGTAGTTACTGACTATTCATCTGTTTGTATTGAAGAAAGAAAATTATTGGTTTTATTTCGGCAATTAATCTAACGTTTTAACCATCTGATTCATTTGTTTTCCTCGAAGTATGCTGTGTCATGAACATATGATTTAGATGTTTTCAATGGAAAAAAAGTCTACGTGTACTGTTTCTAAGAGAATACGAACTCAACTGACTCCAGAAAGCCGGCCAGAAAAAAACAGACTAAATAGTTTGAACATAATCTGTGCTTGGTTGTCTCTTTAAATTTAATCATAAACAAACATTGAACTGTATAATCATAAATAACGTCAGATGCTTTTTGCGAACTACTCAATATTTGTGCCAGCTACTAATATCAAAGCACGCCTGTCCATGACAGACGTGCAATGGCACATGATTACTAGACTTTCTTAACTTTGAGTTTCTATTTTATTAATGAGACACTTCACCGTAAGACCTGAAACATGAAACTGGAATATATTTAAATTTGAAATGCGCTTACAACTTGAAGAAAAAGTCAAAAAAAGAGTAAACTTTCGTTGGTGAAATGGGACTAACCTTGACTCTTAAGAACCATATCGGAACCCTTACGTTGAATATTTTGAATAAAAGTTAATCTTTTTTAAAAATTGAAATGCGTCCAAAAGGAACACCGCGTGATTTGTAAAACTTTTGGCTGATCGTTTTGAAAATCGCCATAAGCAATATATATATATATATATGTATATATGTCGCCAGACAATATAATTTGCTCCGATTAAGGACTAACGCTTGACACAACAGTTTTTACAATGCTTAACGACGTGAGCAGTCTAAATCCCTACTCGGCAGATTTTCTAGGCCAACGAAAAAGAGCTGATCAATATCTGTCATTTGCGTTTAAACAGAGCTGGCTGTTTTGAAAATTTTATTTCGTCGCGTCACGTAGGAAATCCGTTTTTGTTCCGGGCAAATTCTTGAAGAAAACGTTCAAGAAAATAGCTTTCCAATCAAATGCGGAACAGATTTTTGCTTTATTGTATTTTGCGTAACATTTTTAAAAAAACATCATAATCGAAATAAACTAAGCCTACGTAACGTTCTTTATTGCTTTCTTTTTTAATGGGCTGTTCACTGGAATTTAGTTTAATTTTTTTTTTTAAAATGTTGACACCACAAGATTCCGATCATGGTGACTAAGTTTGTACCGGGGTGTAATCGATAACGTTTTAAGAGTCTTCAAAATTCTTTTGGCGAATATTGCAACAGATCCAGAAACCAGCACGTGCAGGTTGACATTTAAAACTTCGAGCAATATCATCCTTTTGATAACATTTGGTTTCCGGCCAAGTGCAATCCTTGTAGATTGCCTTTTAAAGGCGACGATTTCACAACTGAGTGTAGTTAGTGCGTCATTTCCGGTATTTCTTAACCGGAACGAAATATTCGGAACACGTATTTTTGATTATTCATGTTGTTCAACTGGTGCAAATACCATTTTCAAAAGGAAATGAAAATCAAATCAATGTCTGCAGATAAAAATAGGGAAAGCATTTTTGATTGCTTTTTTATAACTTTTATTATCAATTATGACAGCTTACTAGTTTTTAGTGAATAATATAACGTAACTAGATCTTACTAGAAACTACGAAATGAGTTTGGCTATAATTGCTTAGCCGTAACCCTAAGAACTGCAAGAGCAAATCAAGAGCAAAGAGTTTTATACTTGCAGAGTTAATAATGAATTTACCAAATATTTCATAATGCATCCCAAGTAAAAACTTTTAAAGAATTTTTAAATTGTCTTTGATGGTTTCTTTGTAATCTTTTAGAATACAGAGTTTGTTCCGTTATCAAGTTTAAATATCTTGAAGGCTACTACAGGTCGACATTATATAACTGTGGCATCTTGTCTTGTGTATTATATTCACTGACATAAATTCTTTATCAACCGAGCTTAAACAGCGATAAAATTTGCATACACTAAATGAATGAACGCCACAAATGACAAGCACATGAGACATGACTCGCTACTTTCGACACGACGTTTTTGATGTTCTCATACTCATAGAGTGCTGGTTAATCGAAGATTTATGACTTCTTTTACTTTAGAATTGGAAATGAGCAGAAAACTTAGACTGACGGAATGGAAACATGTTTATTTTGATTTTAATTCAAACCTCGCAACTTGTTTCGTATCTTAAGACTTAACATTTGTGGAATATGGGTTCAATTTGTGCCGTGTTACAACAGATACAAACAAGGAACGTATGTCTTTTTATCGAGAACAAGAACCCTAACATTTTTCTTACCTTTGCTGAAGATCAATGGTAGGCGATCGGCAAAAAATTAAAATGGTTCCTTCTTGTCACTTCCGATCTGAAAACATTACACGGAAATATTTTTGTTGGTCAAGTTTTCAGCGTGACGGAGGGAAAAGTTTTGTTTGTATACATGTCTGCAATGACGTAGGAAAGATTGTTTAACAAGGTGTGACGGATTATGACAGTGCAAATTCAATTCTGCAGTGCAACATTAAAACTGGACTTGAACTTGCATTAATCTTATCCACTCTATAATTCGACAAGAAATTACAGACAGTAAGTATAGACATCCAGGAAAAAGAGATTGGCAGAAACTGAATTTGAGAATCCGCCTATTAATTAATATGAATGTTGTCAGCGACTGCGCAGGGAGAGACCTTACTAAACTCTGATTGTTCATTGGTCATGACACTCTTTTTTATAAGAACGTCTTACTATTGGGTCGAGGCTGATTGTTCTAAAATAATTTGGGGGTTTTAGCTTCGAATATTCTCAAAGTGTTCTTTATGTAATCAAACGTGCTTGGTGTACACTGTATGTATCTTAGAAGGTACGAACTTCGTTGTTTGAAACAAATAGAAAATATGATAAGAGCTGCAAATCGTTCTTGTAAAATTTCCATGTAGTTAACTTTACTTGCAAACAATCTTTCATTATGCGGAGTATTTGTAGATTCAATGATTTTGTGCCGTAATTAATCTAATGTTACAAATAAAAGTTCTCGGCCATTCCTCGGCCTCGGGTGCGTTCTTGGTGTGTTCTTAAATTTTCGGTCGATTTTATCCTGACGAAGGAACGTATTAAACAACAAAAAGTATATTCAAATGCAAGAAAATAACGTTATCATTCTTTTTTAAAAAGCCATTTAACAAAATAACAGAAAAGACAAACACGCCCGCGTGGCAAATAGACTGAAACGAAACACACAATAAATCGTCAAATGTTCTATTCAGTGTCTTTTAATTGCTGCGCCAAGACTTTGGACTTTGCCTCGTGCGAATTTCTAAATCTAAAACCTACAATCAACATAAGTGAATCGGGTTCATTTATACAAAAAATAAGGAATAAAGTTATCTTTAAAGACTGCAAAGAAAGCATTCAGCCAAATCATGACGCACAAGTTGTGCTACTGACGAGAGTTTACGAACTTATAAGAAAATCTATCAATTTTAATATATATTTATGAGGGAAGTAACAATAATAAAACGATATTTTGAAAGATCACCATCCCGCTGTTGGAGATCTACTTGCGTCATGACACGAACTGATTAAGATGCCATTCGAGCTTGTAAGTTAATCACAAGCTTTGTTCCCGAAATGATTGGTTGTTAGACCAAATTATATTGCTTTAAAAGCTGATATAAAACAACAATATAAAGTTTAAAACACGCTATAAAAAACAATTAGCCAATTTACAATTGCTTGGGAACAAACAACAATCTGAAACCGATAAGATCTAACAAAAATACTTTTGGGTCTTGAGTCAATAATCTTTAACCATCGTGATAAAAGCCCATTTTACTCCATTAGAAATGATAACCTGACTGACTTGAATAATATTTATCACATTCATGTGACTCCTTAGTAAACTCTAATAATAACTACTATATATTACTACTGCTACTACTACTACAACTACTACTACTACTACTACTACTACTACTATACTACTACTACTATATATTACTACTGCTGCTACTACTACTACAACTACTATTACTACTACAACTACTATACTACTACAACTACTACTATTACTACTACTACTACTACTATTACTACTACTAATACTATTACTACTACTACTACTACTATACTACTACTACTACTACTATTACTACTACTAATACTATTACTACTACAACTACTATACTACTACAACTACTATTACTACTATAACTACTATACTACTACTACTAATACTATTACTACTACTACTACTACTACTACTACTACTACTACTATTACTACTACAACTACTATACTACTAAAACTACTATATATTACTACTGCTGCTACTACTACTACAACTACTATTACTACTACTACTACTACTATACTACTACTACTACTATATATTACTACTGCTGTTACTACTACTACAACTACTACTACTACTACTACTGCTACTATTACTACTACTACTACTACTATACTACTACTACTACTACTATATATTACTACTGCTGCTACTACTAGTACAACTACTATTACTACTACAACTACTATACTACTACAACTACTATCTATTACTACTGCTGCTACTACTACTACAACTACTATTACTACTACTACTACTATACTACTACTACTACTATTACTACTACTAATACTATTACTACTACAACTACTATACTACTACTACTACAACTACTACTACTACTACTATTACAGCTACAACTACTATACTACTACAACTACTATTACTACTACAACTACTATACTACTGCTACTATTACTACTACTAATACTATTACTACTACTACTACTATTATTACTGTAAACAAATACGTTTGTTTTTAGAACCTTTTCAATGATTTGTAATTTATAGTTACTACTACAACTACTATACTACTACTACTACTATTACTACTACTAATACTAATACTACTACAACTACTATACTACTACAACTACTATACTACTACTACTACTATTACTAATACTATTACTACTACAACTACTATACTACTATAACTACTATTACTACTAAAACTACTATACTACTACTACTACTACTATTACAATTACTACTACTATTACTACTACTACTAAGTACTATTACTATTACTACTACTAATGCTACAACTATTACTAATTATTACTTAACTATAATGCTTACACTGATTTTGTAAATCAATTATATATAATAATATTGTAAAAAAGATTGATTTGGCAATATGTCAACATTTTACATCATGCCAATAAAGCTTGTACTTCACTTCACTTCACTAATACTATTACTACAACTAATATTACTACTACTATTACTACTACTACTACTATTACTACTACTACTAATAATAATAATAATAATAATGATAATAATAATACTGATATTACCACTACATTTTTGCTACTGCTACTACCACTATTATACTACTACTACTACAACTACTACTATTACTACTACTACTACTAATAATAATAATACTGATTTTACCACTATAAGTATTACTTCTACTACTACTACCACTACTACTACTACTACTAGTACTACTACTAATACTATTACCATTACTACTATATATACTACTACTACTTTTACTACTACTATTACTACTAAGTAGTTCTAATACTATTACTATTACCACTACTACTAATAATAATAAGAAGAAGAAGTACTACTAATACTACTACTACTATTACTATTACTACTACTACTACTAAGTACTACTACTCATACAACTACTACTACTATTGCTACTACTACTACTACTATTACAACTACTACTACTACTACTATTACTACTACTACTACTATTACTACTACTACTACGATACTACTACTACTACTACTGCTGCTACTAAGTACTACTGCTACTATCTATTACTACTACTATTACTACTAAGTACTACTGCTATTACAATTACTATTAATATACCACTACTACCTACTACTACAACCATTTTTATTACTAGTACTACTTTTATTACTAATACTACTACCATTACTACTGCTACTACTGTTACTACTGCAGTACTACTGCAACTATTATCGAAGTTTAACACAAAATCCTTTGGCAATGTGTAGCTACGTTTCATATCATGCCAATAAAGCTTGTTACTACTACTACTACTACTACTACTGCAGCAGTACTACTGCAGCAGTATTACTGCAACTATTACTACTATTCTTACAACTGCTTTTATAAATATTTTTTTTGTCTTTGATCTTTCATTCAATCTTATTAAAGTATATTTCTGAGTCATCAATTGTTTTTATCTAAATAAGCTACAATTAGCAACAGAAACACTCTTAGACTACTTCATAAAGGTTCTTTAGGTACATTTTTATCTTATTGTTGTTCAAGACTGATGATACTAGGTAGTCTTCTGAAGAAACTTATCTTTTTTTGCCTTTATACTAACTTTATATATTTATTTTCCATGTTTTGTCTACTTACATCAGTTTAATTGGTCCGCTCCAAAAGGACTAACATTATTGCATAGCAAAACATTTGGCCGCTTCAGAAGAGGAAATATTATTGCAAGTCATTGTCAGAGACGTTAAAAACAAAGAAAGTTTTGTGATTCAACAAAGAACCCCTCTATTTAGTTCACCATTCTTCAAGGTGGACGATGACAACTTCTTCAGCGGTGTTTTTTTCTTACAAAAATAAATTAGATTTGTTAGTTGTATTTAAGTAGAAAATAAAGGAAAACGCAAACTGTTTGACCATGGTATTACTTCGCTTCAGAGAATTTAGAAAAAAGCAATTTTCTTTTCTAAGCTTCCTGCATGGATAATATATATTTCAGTTTCTCAGTTCTATTATGAAACACTCCAGCGAAGATGTTATGTGAGGACTTGGTTAAGTGGATTAGAAGTTTATTTGTAAACCAAATTATGATCCCTTTTAAAATATTGAAAGAAATTACTTTGAATGCCGGCCTTCATTTTCTTTATATCCGTGGTTACGGATAAAATATAATTGAGTTTACATTTTAGGAAATGAGCCAGGTAGCAGCTACATGCAGACTACAAGAGAGACTTTTAAAATTAAAAACAAAATGAAAAATAAAAGGTAGTTTTAGAAACACTTTCGTTAGTGGCATTCATGACAGATAAAAGAAAACAGGAAATAATTTAAGAAAGTAAAAGAAAATGTCCACAGAAACAGAAACCGAAAAAGAAATTAAGAAACTGAATCAGGATAGGGGAACCGGGCTGACAGAAATATAAACTAAACTTTGAATGGGTACAAGAGCAAGTTGTAAAACTGCATGAATTACTACAGTACAAACTGAGAAAGATATTAGAAAGAGAGTATAAGTTAGAAAAGCAACAGCAGCAAGAGCAAAGAAAAATCAGTGTTGGCTAAAGACAAAGAAATAAATAAATCCAGAAAACCATCCGATGAATAAAATTGAAAAACCTAAATTCCTAAACTCTTTTTTTTATTCAGAACATTAACTACTTTTTCCAACATGCACAACATGCAGCCAATACCAAAATTCAATTTAAAACATAAACAAAACCAAGAAACTGAAAGAGAATTAAAGCAAACCTCGCCAACAAAACATGCAAGAGAAGAAAATTTAAAGTAGATACTTATCGTAAAATAATGTAAGAATGTATATGAATACTGCTACAACCAATTATCAAAAAGAGCTCGCACACCGTTTCAAATCTTACAAATGGACCATTCCTTTCATTTGTCAGGAAGACAGTAGAAATTACAAGGTAAGTAGACAACCGTTCATTTGAAAGGAAACGCTTGGTGTTATTCTAACTTCTGAAACAACCAAATCAATTGATGAAGCCCTACAAGGTGACTTTTCACTTTGTTTGTCTTGAAGATATGAAATAATTTTGAAACATTTATCAAACGTTTTGTATTTAGTTTGACGTTTACAAATGCATTGCGGTGTTTTTTTAAATCATGTTAGTGTAGAGCCACAACTATTGGAATCGAAAGGAGACATGATTAATCATTGTCATCAAAGGTAGATTGAGTTAATAATCGTAAGTTAACAATTTTCTTTGTTTGTTTTAAACTTAAATTTAAAAAATACTGCATCAGAATAAAGAGTAGTGGAGATTTACGTAAAAATTCATTTACCTGTTTTAAAGTTCAGGCATTTTGAGATCAGTACTAGTTTTGCTTCAAACTGGATACTCTCTCACACCTAATTTTTCCACCAATATACTTGCTTTTTGGATGTTGGTTCTTATACCATAAATTTCTATATAAAAAATTCTTTTAATAAGCAGCTTCAGAAATACATAAACGACTTAGAAGTGAATTCGTAAATAATCAGAATGTGCCGACAATAGCTTGGTTTTTAACTTTTAGGGGGGAGAATGGGCGATATTCAGTTTGATAATATAATTGTATCAATCTAGATCAGTGGCTAAACGATAAATTCACTATTCAACTTTGCGACTGACTTGTTTGGTATTTTGGTTTTCAAAGTCTTCAGGCCAAAACTAAGTTGATTCAGCGTTCATGAAAATGCAAAACGATAGAAAAAAGCACAACGTGCACGGTGTATTTGGTCAGTGAGAACTCTGTGAGATCGGCCGCCGCCATCAAAGGCAATATTGATATGTTAAAGTTTTTCAAACCTTAGATGTTGACTATAAATTAAACCAAACATGCATATATCAAAATAAAAATACTTAATCTTAGCTATGAATCTGAAAGGGCAAAGAATAGTGACGAAAAAACATAGAATACCTGTGGAAAATTATAAATAAGGAATTAACAAACGTGCTAATCTAATATCTTTCTGAACACTATGAAGCATTGTCAACAGAACTCAAATTTTCAAACAATTGCTTTTCAAATCTTCTACCTTTTGAATCACGAAAAAGATAAATTGTGAACACAAAGAAATTCCCTCAGCTTACAAGAATGTCTTGAAGTGAAATTATCCAAATGAAAATTTTAAATCCCAAGAAACAGACAGAAAATTAAAAAAATACTGCACCTTTGCCTTTGCAAAAACTATGGAAAAAGGTTTAGAATTGCAGGAGTGAACAACCATTAGTACAACTGGTTACAAACAAATTTTAAAAAATGTTTAATATTTTTTGGAAAACTTCTGTATAAAATATAACAAATGATGCCAGAACAAAAATAAATTTGGAACTCTTCATGTTATGAATGTTTTCTTCTAACAAACGAGCAAAATACTAAACACTTAATAGGATAATGTTGAACAAATAATTATGAAAATTCCTAAACAAAAATCCAATAGAGCGGTAATTTGGGATTTATTTAAGAATCATAAAGATGGTTTTGACACCAT
>JANCMA020018790.1:0-17165 GCA_024336925.2 Zoanthus solanderi
TTCTCTCAATCAATACAATAAATTTTTCGGGAGCTACAGATCGAACGCACTTTTTTAATCTTTGATTACTACTAGTATATACGTCTATAAAATTGAAAGCTACGGCAGAAGCCCATAAGTAGCAGCGAGCAACTAGTCCTATGTCACGGCGTTTTCACGGACTGCTTTATTTTTAGATCGCTCTTCGGGGGAAACTTCAAGTGAATTTCCGATCCTCTGAAAGACAAAGGACGAGAAACCGCACTACCATGTTCAATTTCCATCTCATCCTCTCTTACACTGTCTTCTGAACTACTAGAGACTTTTAAATCTTCGTTTCAAACGATACTTAAATTACCGGAGGAATCAGAAAATTCAATTTGATTTCGCTTTAATAGTAATACAAACTTCCGGTGATGTCAATGATTAAGTATGGACGCATGTGATTGGTCTGAATTCGCGGGAACTATAAACTAAAAATATGTCGGTTCGTGAAAACTCCGCAACACTAGAACATGGGAGTTACTCGCTCCTTGTTATGGGCTCCTGGCTACTGCTATAGCTAAACCATTTATGTACTAGAATATGTATGTCGGTAGAATTGAGTGATGATGTACCGGTAAGTAATGATAGGTTATAACCGTGTACATTAACTGGTGTTTGTGTCAGCTGAACTGTACCGTGAGTGGAGGTATTTAAGTACGTGCACATTTGAGTATATGCGGATAGACGAAAATCATATGTACGTGCGAATGGCTAGCTTGACAGGATGTGTGAACACTACCCGTTGGTCTGCGTGGGTTTAGATCCGTAGTTATCCAGCTGCGCCACTCTTCGTTTCCGTAATGTTTTCACAACCACCAGATACGGGTGGGGATAACAGCTTGTAAGGAAAAGAAGAAATGCTTTTTCGAGTTCAGTCCGAATTTCATTTTATTTTTTATGAGAAATTTTAAACGATGAAAAACGCAAACTAGGACTGAAAATCTCAACTTTAATTTGTTCCCAGGGTTTTCCCTATGTGGCGGGTGCCCTGGGAACAAGGCTGCTGAAAACCTGAAAAAAAAATTGACCTACTTGCATTATTTTCACAACAAATGAAAACACCATGAATCGTTTTGTGTTTTATGCTTTAGTACAAATTGAAGTTCAGTAAGTTTTTATACAAGATGTCGTTGTTCACCCATTAGCAAATGTGATTAAGTGGCTAATGAACGTCGATAAATGAGATCTGACAAAGACAAATATGATTCCCCAATAAACTTGCTCTTGCTAAATAACTATTAACTTAAAAACCCGGAGGCGTTGCAGAACCATATATTGACAGTTTTAAAAGTTTATAATATTTTGACAAGCCAAATCTTGTCTTCTTCAGGTAGTAAAAAAAAAAGACTAAAGGATGAGAAAATAAAAATCCAACTGCAATTTTTAATACCTGAACTGATGAAGAAGACAAGCCAGTATTGGCTCGACGAAATAATGCTTGAAAAGTTTAAAGAACTATCATTTCTCTATAACATACTAGATTTTTAACTTTGTATACACTGAATGTTACAATTAACACATCCAGGATCACTGTTGTACACTCGGGGTTCTGTTGTCCGTGGCCGTTTGAAACACTTTTAGTTTGAATGATAAAGAGCATTGGACTCATGAGGGGAGGGGTGAGGCTAATGATTCTCCCGCCAGTCTTTCACACAACAGATCAAAATGGCTTAGTCTCGTTTATTCATTGCAATTATTTCTAGTTTTGTTAACGGTTTATAATGCAACGTTTTGATTCTGCTTAGTTCCGTTTATATTTGTAGAAGCACATAAACTGGCAATGACTGTTTCTGTTCTATTGCGGTAAATATAAAAGTATGACCACTCTGTTAAGTCAATGAATTATTATTTTTTGCCTTTGACCAACTCAAACAATAATTTAATTTATTGGTTATGAGACATGTTCGCTTTCATTCAATGTACGTTTCAAGGATTTGAAAATGATATTGACTTTTAAAATTTAAAATATATTCGATTTCTTTTTTACCGTTATAGAACTATACAGAGAACGTGTACGTGTTAAAGTATACAAAGGTTCCTTGTTCCCTGTTGGTCATTGATCCGTATATGGCTAAGTTTTCAAGGTTGATGGCATCTCAAAACCAACTTGTTTTTAATCTTTTGTATGTATAAGCCAAACAATGCTACACAATAAAACCCGTGACGATATGGCGCCCAAAGAGGACCTGCTTAACGACCTAATTAGTTTAGCCAGGAAGTGTTGCAGTAAAATCTCTTGTTGTTCCGCAAACATTTCAAATGTTCAGTAAAAAGTTGAAGATATACATTTTACTTAAGACTTTGATTGAGTAATAGAGTATAATAGTTGAAGAAAACACGCGAAGCGACTTTAACACGTAATTTTTTAAGTTTTTAATCATACAACAAAGCAATTAAATATTCATTATAAACAATCTATATTACAGCTTGCGAAACATCTTTTCCGCTCTACTATTTTACAATCAATTTACAGATTCTGAAAATTAAAATTTGTACAGTTGTAAAAAAATTCAGCTATAATGAAATATATACATATGGATTCTAAATATTAGATTAAATATAAATTTCTCTATTTACTATTAATACATCTTTTGTAAGAAGATTTTGTAGTTTTCAAATGACCTCTAGGCCAATAAAATCAACCAACCTTGGCCAAAACTCACACGATAAACGCAATGTCATTTAACATTTACTGCCTTTTAGAGAATGGCCGATGGTTATAATTAACTACTATTGTAGTTTTTATACCTTAGAATATTATAAATGAAGAACTAGAAACTTACGTTTTATAAATATAAAGTTGTTTTGTGAAATAATTTAAGATAATACTTGCGTTTTCGAATCTTCTAATTTTGTAGACAATGTAAATACAATAGATAGATCAATGAACTAGTTCCCAAGTTGTACATCAACGTAGATAAATTTACAATTACAACTACAGACGGACTTTATCTCCGCACTGTTTTGGCTTTCAATCTGGGGTTTTGTCATTCAATTGTACATGTAGGGCTAGTAAAAATACACGCAATATAGCAACGTCTAAGTTTCCGCATTTAGATTTCATTGCTCTGAATCTTTTTAAACACAGAAATTTGTTTCTTGAAAGTTGATAGAAACGAAAGCAACTTTGGTGTGAAGCCATAAAGTAGAGCAAAGCACTGGTAGTGTGTTGAATCTAGTGTTTTTCCCTACTTCTGTTTGCAGGAAAAATCCAACGCCTTTGTTAAATCTTTATACAAAAGTTGGGCTGACATAGGAAGTCAAAGCCTTCGCGTTTTCAGTGTAATCAATGACAATCTGGCATCTGAAGTTATCATATAAATGCTCCTAAAATCGTTTGGTTCATCATGGTCGAACTCTTGTCACAGGCGAGAGAGCTAAAGATACCTCTTACAAGCAACGTATCCTTCTCAGTTGCTGATGTGCAAGTTAAGAATTGCCTGCATTTTTACAAGGGGAGCACTTGCATGACCGAATAACACTTCGCTTTATTTTCTTGTTGCACTTCTTGAAGCGAATATATTTTGTTTTGACATCGAGTGGTTTGCAACAAGTACAACTGTGTTCAAAAAGTTTAAAGCCTCCCTTTGCTCTGTAATCTGTCATTGGAATGGCAAACGATGAGCAAGTTCCTAGGCAGCTGAATATCTTCACTGTTTTTGGAGCACAGCTAGGGTCAGTGTGATGGCTGACACTTTCTCTATGAACAACCATTCGGCACCCTGATGAAGTCCTTGTGACAGACAAAAGGAAAATGCAACTTGTGACAAACATAAACCAAGATGTTGTGCATCGACGCATGTTGAGCTCTCTCCAATCTTTTTAATCTTCTAACTGCAAAGTAACGAGGCACCACTTTTGTAAGTAACAACGCTAGACTAGACAGGTATTGGGAATAAACACAATAAAAACTTTGTACGGAACGAGAAAGTTAGACTTAAAGAGAACAGAAATTACTAAAAGCCTGCAAGGTATAAAGAGGGGTCGCAGCTTCCTGCCGCAACAGCGCACGGAGATTTAAATTACTGCAACACTATAGAATACCCTATGCATTTTTAAGTACTGTTAAGGAGCAATATCGGATAAACGTGCTATGGGAAAATGTCAGCAATCATTATCCGACATTGCTTGTGTTGAAAAAAAAAAAAGCTGCTGTTGTACCAGAAAACGTATTTAAGCCTTCAGTTGCGCAAACAGCTGCGAAGCTTACCGGAACGTTTTACCTCCATGAACAAGGTGGCCTTTCTTATGAATTGGAGTTGTCATTCCAAAGAAGTGAGATAATGCAAGAATGCTGTTATGTTGTGCGAAAATCTGAGATGTTGAAACCCCACGTACATCGGTAACTGAATAACAAGGAGCAGTTGCAGCCAGGTCCCGCGCGAATAGACTGATTTATTTCTGTTCTTTTCGCTCGATTTCAAACAAACAGCGGGACGCTCGTCATTGGATCATAACAAAGCGTTATTAGCCATTGTTTCTTATGCACTCATTATCTTCTGATGAATTGTAATTTACTCGACCAATAGACCGGCGGCTTTGGCTTTTATTCCAATAACAAACACAAATACTACTATTATATCGCCCAATGTTTGGACAACAATTGTGGTTTCACAGCTCCATTAGCATGACTCGAATGTAAATTATACGCTCCGATGAGCGTTTTTCAACAACACAGAGTAGCTGACTTTAGTTTTCTCGAGATCTTACAACCACCCGTAGGCAAAAATCAAGTGTTTCCCACGCTGGTAAGTTGTAAATTACTTGTGAAAATTCACCTCTCTGCTAGATTGCTCGCAGCCTAAACATCTCTTATTTTTGAATGGCGTGTTACCTAAGAGAATACACTGAGGTTACACTAAGATCCTATTTGGTAAGGCATTGTTTCCTAAAATCTATTCTTCTCTAATCAAAATTTTGCGCACGTAGTAATACCTTGAGAGAAAAGATAAAGTTTCAAAATCATCAAATTATCCGCATGTGGCTGTTTTTCATATATTACAAAGCAAGAATTGTCAAAACTGTGTATCGCGAGCGCTTTGATCTGAAGAAAAAAAATTCGCGTGAACTTTATCAGTTCTTGATTTAAAAATAGATGTATATCGCAAAAAAACGTTTCATATAAGCAAGAATAAGTGAATTTCAGATCTTCGGATTTCAGAGGGGAATTAATAGCAATATAGCAAAACAAACGTGTTTTTTAGGATGAAAACAAAAGCAAGAAGGATGACAATAAATTTTTAAGGCTGTGTCACAATAGCTTTTACAAAGTGTTTAATAAATTTCTTGCTCAAAACCGCATGATTGCCGGATTTGTACAGCTCTTCTAGAATGGTAGTCTAGTTTTAAAAACATTTCACAAGGCATATTAAATTAATGTAGAAATTTAAATGACTTGGAGAATGTAACTTTAATCAAGAGGATCAAGCCTTAATGCCTTAGAAACCAAGAGAAAAAATATAAGGAAAATAGGGGACATTCGAAAAATAAAAAAATGAAGTAACTTTAGAAAATCCAAAAAATTTAAGATCGCTATGCTGAAAAAGGACGTGTTAAATAAATTTAGTATATACTACACAACTGCATGAATAGTACTTTTCGCGCACGCTGATTGGCTAGCTCGGAGGTGATTAGTCAAGTACTATTCACCTCCGAGCAGCAGAAGAAAAACAAAATGGCTTCCCGTTTCGATTCGATTTCAAAATGTCACAAATAAAGTTAGTCTTTCGTCCGCTAGTTATTCAGCTTGTATGGTATATACCAAAACAATTATTCACCTCGTGTCAGTGAAAGTGGTCGATATTTACCTCGATGCTTCGCGGCTCGGTAAATATCCATCACTATTTACTTCCACTTTGGTGAATAATAGTTAAATATTTCTTATTGCAAAGTCAAGGATAAGAAAGCTAAGTTTACGCTCGTCTTTTACACGTTTTAGTTTATGCATTTTCTAAATATACATCTTTGTTCCATTCATACTCCTATGCTATGTTCTTAACAGTTTGTGCGCATAAACCTGGGACGGTGCGCCGAACCGATTGTAATCTTGCGAGCTAGTATTTATATTTGCGGGCGTGCGAGCACAACATTTACTTTTGCAAACCCTAGCATTTAAGGTTTTTGCCATGTCTCAACGAGCGAGGCGATTACGGCCATTCCGCTGCGCATGGAGCCTATTCTGTGAATGTGCTAACAAAATGTTCATGGATCATAAACGAGAAAATAGAAATGAAAAAGAAAAGCTAATACAACGTAGAATTTGATGTTTTATAGCACGACATTTCAAAGACAAATGGCCGCCAAGGAGACTAGATGAAGACTAGTACATAGCTAGCCGAAATATCGTGCCATGAAACATCAAATTCTACGTTGTACTGGCTATTCTTTTTCATTTATGTTTAAACTTTGTAAGCTCAATTCGATCAATTACTTGATCGACATTCATAAAAGAGCTCTGAAACGTCGCAGTTATACCAAGGGGTACATATGTATTTGTTTGTTCCAGATACCTGAGTTCATGTTAACGGCGCAGGTCAGAACACATGCCACAAGCAATTGTATTTTGGCGGGAATTTTTCCGCCTGTCGGTGATGAGCGTACTGTTTGATTGGGTGAAAGTATTAGTGTAATGGATGTTTGCTGTTTAATAATATGAATCATTTGATATAGTCGTATATAAATCATGTAATCTAGTCGTATATAAATCACATAATATAGTCGTATATAAATCATATAATATAGTCGTATATAAATCACATAATATAGTCGTATATAAATCACATAATATAGTCGTATATAAATCATATAATATAGTCGTATATAAATCATTTGATATAGTCGTATATAAATCATATAATATAGTCATATATAAATCATGTAATATAGTCGTATATAAATCACATAATATAGTCGTATATAAATCATATAATATAGTCGTATATAAATCATGTAATATAGTCGTATATAAATCATATAATATAGTCGTATACATACATGAAATAAAAGAGCACTTAAAGTAGCTTTGATGGCAGCACGAGAATGAGAAATCTTACCGTAACTGTAACTAACTGAATCACGCTTTTAAAAAAAGTACTCACGAGAATTTAAATTTAATATTATATAAAGTACATACTACGCGGGAACCTCCTTAGATGGTGTAATTTGACTGATTGGCTATCTTAGGATAATGAACACTATCAACTCGGGATAACTGTTTGTTTCAAAATGGCGGCGGAAAATTTCCGTTTTGCGACCGTCAAGGACGATGAAATTTTGTAAATACAGCTAAATGCAATTCCAGAAATACCAAGAACTGCATTTAGGCTGAGATTCTTTGTGTGAGTTTTAGGTTAAATTTAGCATACATTTACACGCATTAGTTGCAGCATATAAGCGAGTCTCAACTCTCAAAAATAAAAACACAAAATTGTCACTTCGTTTCTACAATAATACAGTTGTTCTCTTCAGTCTCTATGCTGAATATTCTGCGGCTAGCTATTCTGAGAATAGTTGTTACATTTAGGATCAATGAGGACTAAGGTAGCTGATAAAAATGGCCCTGTAGTTTTTTTAATACCTTTTCTTGCAGAAAACAAATTTGCAAATGGTTATGTATTTGTTTTGGCAAATTAAATAAATCCGAAATCTAATCTTTTCTTTACTTCATTATTTGAAAATTTTCTGAAAATTAACATCCGGGAAACCGGTCCGAATACGCATTTTGACAGATAGAATGCAGGTAATTGCAAGGTCATATATACAATAATCAAAAATACTTGCGAGAGAGAGCGAGATGTCACACCTCCAACAATACACACAGTTGTACGTAGTGTAAAACGGCATTGGCATTTAGGAATATTTATAACAAACTTCATAGTGAGGCTAAGACTGTACAAATTGACTACGTTGTCATTGTTGTCAGCGGTAACTGCAAATTCGAGTATGGTCTATTTTTTTGTTATTTTTTTTCTTGTAAAACGATGAAGCAAAAAAATCAAGACGAGCTGTCCGAAGAAAAGTATTTAAAATGACGGAAGAATTTTAATGACTGCAAAGCTAATTGACAAGCAAGTTTTAAAGGTAACTTGATACAAAAAATGAAACTAAATCAGCAAATGCTTTCTGAAAACGTTTATGTCATTAAAGCAATTTGAACCAGTTATATTTAGTAATTACGAGTAATAAACAACAGACTGGTCGTGAGATAAGATAATGACTAACCATCAATTTAAAATGAAAGTATAAACACAGAAAGTTGTTTAGTCATTAGTGGCAAGTATAATATTGCTAAAATATAAAAAACTTGTCATGATCACTGAAATCTGTATCTAGAGACGGTCACTTAAAATCAAAAATATTAACGTACACTGATTTAAATGACTTGAAAGCCTGAACTTAAGTTTAACTTAGACTGTAGCTTATCAGAACAACTGATTAAGCGGCCCTTCTTGCATCAAAAAAAAAAGAAAGAAAGCTCCAAAAGATCTTTTAAATCTGAACTGGTGTTTCCGAGCTTGGAACCGATAATGAGATGAAATCACTCATTACATAAACAAACAAACACAAAACTAACCTTAACGTAAACGTAATCCGGCAGAAGTTAGGCTTCTCTGGATTATCAAATGCTTTCGTTCCTTTTGTGGACCGAGGTCTTGCTCAAAACCGTGTCCTTTAAAAAATTTCTACAGTATCATATTTGGTGTTTCTACAAGCCTGTCAACACGCTAATACTCCTTCAGGAAACAGCAGGCTTTTCGTATATATCGATTGATATTTACACAAATATTGTCTGCTGTCACGGCAAAAAAGGGTTAGCTTTCACGCAAAAGGCAACAATGAAATTTATTGTACATCTAGATCGTTCTGTGTTGCTCAGCAACTCAATATTTACATTCGACAAACTCTTTGGAAAAAAATCAGTGAAATGCCCCGACTGGGACTCGAACCCACGTCTCCTGGTCTCTAGTCAAAGTATACTAAAGTTTTTTATTTATTGAGGTATTTTGTTTGAAATCGTTAATTTTGGGAACAGACGAATGACATAATATGGAGAAGTCTTATTTTTTTTTGACGTAAACACACTTACGGTAGAAGAAGGGATTTAAAGTCAAGTAAATTAGATTGACATTCAGTCAGGCAAGAAGAAATCTTCATATTAATTTCTTTACTGATATGTGTGTGAAAATAGCTCAAATCAGTGAGAGTTCAAATGACAAATGTTATTGTTTAACCTTTGCCCTGAGCAGAACACGGAACAAGACATGTTATATTTCCATGATGTACATGTAACCAGAAGTGGAAGCTGGATCGATGGCATCTCACGCCTGAATGTTGCTGGACCGCATGTGAAGAGAGAGAGAGAGACCTAGGAAAACCTGCTCTGAACTGACAGATGAAGATATGAGATTTTAAAAGGAATTGAACCAAGACAATTATAAACTTTTTTCTTGTTTGTTTTCGTTTTGTTTTTGATTACGATATATGAGCAAATGTACTTAAATGAAAATTGTGGGTTCCTCTTTTAATAGGTCTGCAAACAAGATGAATACAATCTTGGATTTATATATAAGAACCTTTTTATAGCAACGAGAGGCAAAAAATTGTCCAATATTTTAGAGTATAGCAACAGTATACAAACTGAGAAAAAGCGAAGATTTTTAAATTCTTACATTGTAGAAAATCACATACAAATAAACGTTTTAGTGTTTGTTCTTCAGTAAAAAATCGTTTATAGAAATAGCAACGCCAACTACTGAACTAGTACGTGACTTTTGCAAATCAAATTCGCAGATGGCAACCCGGCCCTGCGTATCTTTGGACAATGTGGTATGACAATTTGGTAGGTATGACACAGCGAATGTATACTAATTTACTCATTTTTGTTACTAAAAATTACCTTCATTAATATTCAGTTGTCAGTTGTTTTTTTATGTTTATTTTTTAAAACTTCCGGTAATTAAGCAGGCTTGGTGCCCTGTATCCAACTTAACAGGAAGTTTAACACGGTTTTTTTTACAACATTTTTTCACTTAGTTTAACACTTGAAGGTATGAAGGTAAAAAAAAACTGACGAAAAATAATTTGCCATATCTGGGCAAAATTTCATCTGTTATACAGAAATGTTTAATTCTAAAACGAGTAAGACAAGTGCAACTGATTTTCGTCTTTGTAAGCCGATTTTTAAAAGAAACAATATGCTAAAAACGAAAACACTCTTAAAATGACCTTAAAACAACAAAAACATTAAGCCTCGCCTCAGTGAGATAACTTAGTTTTCCCAGCAGAAATTACTAACGTGCTTGGCCATTAGAAAAGATATTTTATCGTGCGGTAGAAAATGCAACAAAATGGTTATTGCCTGTGAACGGTGAACCAAAAACAGTTGACTGAATCGTCGCAAAACACACACAGAGAAATCAATCGTGCATAACATCACATTCCTAGAATATAGTATGTACTTTTAGCCGCCGCTATCTATATTTCTATTTGAAATATGTTTTCATTAAACTGGAATGCTATTAAGAAACCGTCATATTAGTATTATCTTACCGTTACTGTTGTTTCTTGCTCTGATAAAGGGCTAAACGACTCGAAATACTACAACGGCGTGAATCATGAATTCTTCAATTTGAATTTGTCTAAAATAGGCGTTTATATATTCATTGACGAAAATAGTTTTTTTTTTAAAAAAAAATCAATTTGATTGTGTGTTGGATGCATACACAAGAAGTTCCTGTGCGTTGTTACGTGACAACAGAACGAACGTGCATTTTAAAGCGGTTTCTTTTCAAGCAACAAAGAAGTAAAGAAACTAAAGCTTTGGCTCTGACGCATGAACACTGAAGTGGTAGTTCAGTCCTTTTGATATTTTTGCGGAAATTCAAGATTTTTTCAGCCACCATGGCTAGGATGTTAAGCCTGGCTTATATATGACGCAGTCATGCCTGCGACATGTCTACGAGATTATCCGGCATATGTGAACGTTTGTTGCAGGAATGCCGCAGCCATTAAAAATACCGCAAGCAATGGCGGCGACAGATCGGGAAAGTTGAACTCGATTCAACTCTCCCAATCAGTCGCCGTCATTGTCTGCGACACACTTGAAGCTTGTCTAGGAACGTTAACTATTTGGGAACACAGTCTTAATTCGAAGTATCGTAGGCATGCCTGTGTGTGAACCAGGCTTTAGAGTAGATCGTAGATACATCGGATGTGATGCTGAATGAAATTTAGAAAGTGGTAGTAACATGAACAAGGTTCACAATTCAATCTGGGCAGCCTGTCTGAGTTTTAAAAATCGGAAAACCTGGGAAAAATTTCTTGCCATCAAATTGAGATCATCCAAGTTGCAACTCCTCTTCTCCAAATCAAGAACTTAATGTCGGGTCACTTTTTTTATAAGAACCAGTAACTTCAGCTATTAAAATATATATGGGCAGTTAAGAACAAAATAAGAACATTTTTAGCCTCAAATAGCGAAAAAAATAAGAACATTGAGCCTAAGCAAAATTTTACTGGTTCTTAATAAAAACAGTTGTAGCACTAGATAAATACCAAGTAATGTGTAAAGAATTAACCCCTTAATAAGCAAGTCTCAGTAACTAAATATAGCTGCTAAAACGTCTAGCCAGAACACTTTAGTTTGACTAGTAAATTGTACAGTTCATTGCCCAGTTGGGATGAACAAAGACGGATCAACTGAGATTCGGACGAGGTCATTTTGATTGACCATCTATTACTTTTTCAGTTAACTAAATATTTGATTGCAGATACTCTTTTATTTTTAAAAGAATTTTTACAATGGTAAAGATGAGGCTGAATGTTCTCGAATACTTTAAAAGATTTATATCTCAAACCCTCTTAAAAGGTTTTACGCTTAAAGGATTCGAAGCAAGCTTTAGCGCAACCTCGTTCCCAGGCTCTTTTCTCTTGGCTTCTGAACCCAGAACGTGGTTGGCATTTTCCATTTCGAAACAACAATAAAAAATAATTTAACCGCAAGAGCGCTGAGTTATACCAGAACTTTTTACTTCGGCTTTTCAAAGAAACTGCCAAAAAAGTAATTTGGCTGTACATAATACATAATCTTTTCACTTCTGAAGTTCGCTTTTCCAAAGCCCAAAAGCAAGACTTGTTTAAGAAAATGAGTTTTTTGTATTTTACTCAGGTAATAATAACAAAAGTTATAAATTTCGCTCACTTATAAACAACAAAGTCGTACATTTTCAGTTACACGTTGCAATGTTTTCACTTTAGAAAGTTATCTATATTTTACTGCTGAAAATGACGTTCAAATAAAGTTTATTAATTAAGAAATTTTGTGTGTACGCTAGTAGACTGAAAACTGGCATGCAGAGCCTAAAAACAAAGGAAAACATATAAAGTATGCTTTCATAAAACCTATCTGACCTGGTTAAACTTGAGATACATTACTCATGTCTTGGATCGCATTTTCCAAGTCATCTAAAATTAAAAGATTAATTTGGCACAAAACTTCCATTGCGCTACAGAGATGTACGGCTGAAAGAAAGCCCGAGTTTACGCAGCCATGCGTCTTTATAGTGTGTATTTATCAGAACAATAATTAAGCCAGTTATTTTGAAAAAATTTCTCCGTGCAACATTATTGCATGTTCGCTCTGGCATCTCTCTCCAATTGAAAGAGGCTGCATTCACCGTTTTGCGCCATATAAACATGCGATCTTTCGCGACAAATATATGTTTCTTTACAGCCGTATATCTAAAAAAATGTTCACAGCTATTATATTCTAAATCATTCGTCCCACAAAATGCAATATTTAAAACGAAAGAATAAACACATTACTCTTTACAGAAGTTTAGTATATTTAATCGATTCGCTTTTTATTAAATTGGCCAGGTATGAAAAAATTTAGAGTGATAATATATACTTAAAGCTTAAAAAGAGTCAGTATGAAATATATAAAGAAAATGTAAATTGTCCATAAACGATGAAATGCCAAGAATTCATTGCTCCATATATCTTGTAATGTTAAAGATGATCGATACTTAAAAACATTGCTTTACTTATAGAGAAGCTGTGCATAGAGTGTGAAAATTAAAAACCTCGGAACTGTATTTGCGTTATAAATTTATGTATACTTTCTTTCACTTTTTATGACACCATCGTAAATTCCAATTTAGTTTCCCGTTTCCACTTTGAAAACATCCAATTTAGTTATTGTCCGATGTATATAAGAGTTAATCAAAATAGACCAAAGCAAAACGAAAGCAGTCAAAAAATTGAAAGTTGATTAAATAATCTCTGAGGTCATAGCTAGTAGAAGGTGGATTCTTCAGTAAATAAATGTACATATTCTGATCCTTTGCTTCGTCATACTGAGTTAAATGTACGGAGCAAAAAAGTTTTCGCTAAAATTACTGTTGTAACGGCAAGAAAACAAAAAAAGTAAAATTGCATTGGCTAAGCATGTCAAGTATTATCGAACTGAAAATCATTGAATTATGACCCTCTCAAATTAACCGCAAAATTGCAGTTATATATTAGAAGGCATAATGCACCAAAGGCCGAAGATATGCTTTATTTCTCATGAATGCTAGCTGCAAGAAGACCTGTAGGCAAAGAGAGCTGCTATTCAAAGCCATATTTCTATGCCGATTATTTCATGTATATCTTTTCTCTAGCTTTCAATCCTGTTGTTTTACATTAAAAGTGAAATGCAAAGTCTTTCAGTTAGGGAGGAAAATTTGCCGTCGCGTTAAGCAGGTGAACATGCATTCATATTAAAATTTGGCGCCATTTTATCAGCATATGTAAGTATATTACAACCCCAAACCAATGAAAAACCTAAGTTTACTGAATGTTGTTTATAAATTCAAGTATTGTTTTATGAAAGAGAAGGAATCAAAGATCAATTTCATTGGTAGTGTAACTTACATTTACTGGCCGGTCAATATCTACAAATTGATTATATATAATTCAATTGCAATTGACTAACTAATCGACTGGCTGTCTCATCATTAATATCAACGTATCGGCCTTTGCCATTTGGCTTCTTGAGTACACAAAAATTTTCTATTACTTTTTATTCAATTGTGTCTGCCCAAAACTGTTTCGCATTTGCCAAAAATAAATTATACTCAAACAAAAGTTCATTTCTATATGACCTCATTTATAGTATAATATGACTTTATGTTAGCTTTCGATTCCAGTTCTTTTTAGGAATATATGTTTATAAACAAACCAATGAATGACTAAAAATGTAAGTTGTGATATTTGGCAATATTTCCGACTATGCCACACGTCCTATCATGCATGCACCGGTTATAGGGATTCAATGATCTAAAGAGGTTCCCTTCTTGACAGTAGTGGGATGAGTTCAGAGAAATAGAAGTACATGAAAAAGAAGATTCATAGCTGGAAAGCAAAATCAATAAAAAAAAAGGATATATATACATATATACTTTTTTTCTTACCTTTTTTCTTTTCTTATCTTGCTGGGTTTTTTTTGAGCCTCTCTATCGCCAGCGGTTGTAAATATTTGCTGTTATGACTTCTCAAGGTATCTAGCAGAAAGTAAAATTTAGCTACTTCAAAGATAGTTGTTCTAAAGGCTTTTCAAGAATATTTAACATCTTCCATATTATAAGGACTTTAACATCAAAAAACGTTTACCAGCAAAATTACTCTCTATGTGGGCGACTAAAACACACCTTATTTTCCCCAGTTTGTGCAAAAGAAATTGCTACGTTAGAAGGTTCTAGCTCGAAAATCATATTGCAAAGTAACTGTAAGCGTTTATTGTGTCTCTTTTACTAGGAAGTCAACTGTGACTTGCCTTTTATAGAAAAACCAATCACTGCCAGGACTACGGTCAAAAAGGACAGAAAAATGTGTTCTAGAAAGATCTAAACTTCAATAAACATTTTATCATTGGCTCGGAATAAAGTTATTTTCTTAGAAAAAAGAAGCGGTTGTTTTCCTAAATGAGATAATAACAACTCTGAGCCCCCCTCAGTGAAAAATGAAATAAATTGAGAAACAAAATTGCTACAATAATTTGGCAATGAACAAACCAAAACTCCAAAGACAATTATAACTGAAGTTACCAAAAAAGTTTGATCTTGCAAACTTTGACTTTGATCGAAATTTCGTAACTGAATTCCTGCAACCATTATATAGCATATATAAATATGCACACCTACAAGCTTTAATCACAAATAAAAACTGTTTTTAGCAGTAAAATGGTAAACTTTGCATAGAAAACTGAATAAAATTTTTTCCGTGCGGAAACATTTCCAAAGCAAAGGAAGTAATTTGACGTAAAACCCATTCATTACTGTTTTATAAAAGATTGATTACATTCTCTTAAAAGCCTGCTTTAGTACATATTATTCTCGCACAAGACAGCGATTTTTAACAAAAATTCTTCCTAATCAAGCACAAACATTTGGCATGGACAAGGACAATTTGATGATAAGTGCAAACAACCGACGATGAGCATAACTTCGAAAACGTTAAGATAATTCCTTTTTTTAACTTGTAACCTTAACTATCAAACAATTTTAAAATGTTTTTAAAACAATGCTTTACAATATTCTCAAAATTCAACTCCAACTGACCAATAAAAAGTGACGCGTATATGCAATCAGTGTCAATCAAATCATGAATTCTGCCGGAACATTTTAGTCGGTTGTACTCTCTATCACACACGTGCTGCCAGCTATATGTATTTTAAAATTTTGTGACATAGCTGACACTTGTGTTTTCACTCACTGCACAATATTAACTGGAGCTCAAATTGACCAAAACTTAGCAATTTATCAATTGAGCAAAACAACCTCCACCGAAACTCGTGGATGAAATTATAAAACATTTGAACAAGAACAAACTTGCATGAATGACGGAAATCGAAATTTACTCAGTTTAGCAATACATTCTCAGTTCTCGTATTTGGTTTTTCGATCAGCTTAAAAGTTCTTAGACGCGTAAAGTTAATATTGGGTGTCTATATTTGTTTGAATATCTATTAACATAAATCACCCGTGGAAGCTTATATACATAGATTACTTTTTAGCTGCTGTGCAGTACTATAAACCGTATTATAAAATAATTTACATCGTACATGCGTTTTCATTGGTCTACAAGTGTATATTCATTGCGCTATGAAGCACAAAAATAACGCGAGCAATATGATTGGTTGTCTCCAAGCTGTAGAAATTTACAGTTTCATAAAAGAAATTAAAGTATACACAAGCGCTTCGTATGTCGTCTTTTTCTTTGTTAAGTAGGAAAATAATAATTTTATAAAATAAATAAAAAATGACGTTAAATGTTATCCTTGCCTTCAATATCCTGGTGAAAGCCTTTGCCAAGTTGATGAGAATTCTCGAGCAGATGAAAACCCTCGACGGCTGCGTCTCGGGTTTTCACTGATCTGCTCTCGAATGCTCCCAAACGTTCGCCTCGATTTTCACCAGGATATTGAAGGCACGGAGAACGTGTTTTATTTCATGAACAACACTAATTTTTCCTCTAAAAATCACGAGTTTGGGTGAATTTCATGATTGTTTACCAGTGATTTAAGCCACAAGTGATTTTTTAAATTAGAGAATATTACACAATTGACGGCGACGATATGAATTTTATTTTTGAGTGGTAAAAATAACATTTTACGAGCGAGCGGGGAGAATTTAATATATGGACCAACTGCAGCAAACTAAAATGAAAACATAAGAGTTTAATTTTAATTTCATTTTAATGCAAACAGTAAATTTTCCTACAAGAACGTGCTTAAAAGGTTATACTGACAACACTAAAACTGAATTAAGCTGCAGACAGATGTTCTTATTTTCTTTTGAGAATTTTACGAATTCGTCTTCTGAAACCTCCTACGAACACGCGAGAAGCCGCCATATTTTTGCCAAACAAGCGACAAGAAACTGGCGGGAATTTTTTTTTTTTTAGGAACGCGCACACATCCGGGACATTTAGTACATCACTTTTTCATAACCTCACTAGTGAAAATATAGAAAATGATATTTTTTTAATTTCCGGCATACACCATTATCTATATAATAAAAAGCTCACATCCGGGACATTTAGTACATCACTTTTTCATAACCTCACTAGTGAAAATATAGAAAATGATATTTTTTTAATTT
>JANCMA020018888.1:0-17159 GCA_024336925.2 Zoanthus solanderi
TATCACAAATAGACCTCTAGTAGAGTAGCCAATCAGAATGCAGGACGCGTGTTAGACCGTTAGTAGGTTTATACTAAGTATCAATAGTCGGGGGTCAAATTCTCGGCTTATACACCGAGATTTAAGGTATTTCCGAGTATTGTTGATATGAAAAAAAAAAAGATAAAAGTTAATATTGTTCCAATTAAAAACAATATTTGATCATTCCTTTAATGAGCTTAAGAGAAGCTAACGTTTCGAACGTTAAGCAATTCATTCAATGGAGATGATAAGAATAAATTTTATGTTTTGTTCTAAATTATGAAATCAATTTGGGCGAGCTAAAGCATAGTAAGGTTGGAAAAAAAAGTGAACAATGAATTTCAATTTCTTCACACGTACTCCCTGTTTGCCAATACATTTTATGTACAGCATCTTGTAACTATAATTACCATAAATTGTCGACTCTCAAAATTTAATGAGATCGATCATTGGATTAAATCATTGACAGGAAAAAAAAATTTATTTTGAACTGATTTTTATTATGAAGCAAAAAAATGAAACAAAACCACACTGTTGTTGGCAATGCAGTATCATATACTTCTTGAATGAAACGAACCAGTAAAACAAACTAGGTTCAGAATTTTTCGGCTTTTACCTCCGTCATTAATTTAGAAAATGCCTTCTGTCTTTGCAGGAAGTTGTCTATCAATACCTTTTTCAAAAATATAAAACTGAGAGATTGGAACTGGACTATCTTGAACATACTATATACCTGCTTTTTTCCTTTCAGATCCAAACATTTACGTGCTTATATACATCTTACAAACTTTTCAAACATCCACGTTCAAAAGCAAGGATCTGCTGTCCAATTACTCCAAGGCCCATGAAGTTCTCAGTTTAAATGTAAATAAAAGGCATATTAGAATTATTCTATTTTATCAATATGTTTCTTAACCATGTCAACTTTATCGTTAAGCTCGTTCAAAAGAGACGCTGGGTTCATTTCTGTTTCTGAGGTATCTTCTTCCACGAACAGTCTTATCTCTGTCTTTCGCTTTTGTAAAGCTCCACGAATTGCTAGAGAGACATGTGCATTAATAAACTCTGCCATTTCTTGTTCCTCGAGTATTTCGTCTTCAATTTCTTTTACATCCACATAAGACTCATTTAGAATAACAACGAAGATGTTAACGAAAACCACTGTCATAGTAGACATGTACATTGAAGCGTACAGCGTTGCTAAGACTGTACTCTCTGGCTGAAGATCCTCCAGCGGCACAGACTTACCAAGAAGAAACTGCAACTGAGAAACGATCCCTCGTGGGACCGTCACAAACATATCGCTTGTTTTGCCAAATATAATAATTCCAGCGCTAACAAACGCAAGCTGCAAAGTACCCAGAAGGAATGAGAACGAGAATAAGTATTTCCCTGCAACCTTTAACAGCCAGGATAATAAAATGACGTGCGAATTAAATCTAATTAGCTTGAGAACTTTTACTGTTGAGAGGAACAGCACAACAGACATTGCAACGTTTTGAGCTTCGTGCCAAATTAAAGCTGTGTGAAAGCTAACAATTGCAAATGGATTTCTTTGAACTTCTTGCACGGGCTTGAGCGTCTCTTTTTGCCTGATAAAATCAAAAACAACCACAAGTACCGCTGAAATGACGAGTATCAATTGTAACCAGTTCCAAACATTAAAAAAGTAAGACATTCTTTGTCGGTAAAACTTGATTCCTTCAACAACGAGGTATCCAATCACCATAATGAGGAAAATTAACTGGCACATCAACACGAACTCGTATGCACCCTCTTCAGTACTGAATAAAGAAAGGGGTTCAATTCTGGCTTTAACGGTCGGCCCTCCTATTGGGGGCAACTCGTAGAAATAGGTCATAGCCGCAGCTAAATTTAAGTTTGTATTGAATATAGTAAACTCCAAAAGAACTACCCTTGTCTGTCGATCTATCCAACCATTTTGAACAAGCTCATTCAGAACTCTATTAGCTGTGTTTTCATTGTAACCTAGTTTTGCCACGTAACCACCTCCGTTGTATTTTGCGTGTGTCCCAGTAACCGGAAGCGTTCCCAGTTCCTCGGGTTTTACATACCTCCAAGGTCTGGGACACATGGTGAGGGCCTGAGGCCAAGATATGTTCTCAGGAGGAGGAATCCAATGAGGAAGATTCATCAGTACTTTATATTCTTCTTCAGAGCAGTAATTTGAGTAGCAAATAGGCATATGGGCCATCTGCACGCCACATTGAACTGTTAATAATAATAAGGTTGAAAAGACTAAGTTTTTTTGAAGTGTATACAACCTTCAATAAGCAACAATATGCATCATAAAAGTTTTTTTTTAGTTTAATTTAGTTATGTAAACAAGAAATCAAATTTGGGGTTTTCCAGTATTTTGGTGTAAATATTAACTTATTAAAACACTATATTTTGAATTTCGAAAATTGTGGCTTTATACATATTTGCGCCAAGAGCAATACGACGATTTAATTCTTATTCTAAAAATTGAGTTAAAGTCGATCCTTCCTAACAAAGAGTTTTGAAGATATCTGAGAAGTGGCTCATACTAAGAGTCCATTTTTTTGAACCTTATTAAAATTATTATTGATATTTTGGTGTCTGTGCCTTTATTAAGGCAGAAAAGTGTCATGTTCATTTTGTATTGGGTTGTTGATTTCTCAGCTTAAAAAGGGGAATTGGTTAGAAAACGATACGGGATCTGAGTTTCATTTTGTCTTTGTTGATTCCTACTCACATCAATGCCAAATAGCACTTGGCGCCATCGACAGCAAAATGCAATCACCTATTCCCCCATTTATAGTTGCATAACAAATCACCAGGATTTGACATGCAATTTCTAACACTACGAAATCTAAGGTTGAAACCATGACAGACGCTGTGGGATCTGGAGCTAGGTAAGCCAGGAAGCCAGCAAGTTTCAATTTCCGGATAAAGCACTTACACACTTCTTCACTTTGCTTCAATTAAGATTGAAATTCAGAGAGCGCAAGCACTACCTCATTTGTCAATTTCAAAAAATTTCGCATGGCTTCTTGCTAGAGGAATCCGACTAAATAGTTTAACTGGTTTGAGAGATTAGTCAACACCGAAGACGCATAATTCCATGCCGATCTTACTAAAGTTATACGATAATACATATCACAACTTGGAAAGCCAGTCCTATTATGCTTGTATATAATACTGATTGCAAAATCAATTATCCAACAAATATATTCTGTTCAAACCTTTTTTTGATCGGAGCTGTCTAAGTCTTGGCATTCCAATAATCATAGATTTCTTGTTAGCTATAAATTCTTCATTTTCCTCAACATCTCCATTATACCATTTGCCCGCATAAATTTTGGGAAAAAACGTACTTCTTAGCCACAACCAATAATGGTCAGTGTTTCGTGCCTAAAAATACAAAAACAAAAATTCAAACAACGAGAATGGCTATAATAATGGATATATTATGCTGTGTTACAGAGATCCTTTTTTTCATGACTGATTTTAATAAGCATCCGAGGTTTGCGTGTCCGCATGGGACAAGGACAGCTTTCTATTAACTAAAACATACACAACTACTTAAGGCGTTCCAAAAGCTAAGCGAAATCCTTTTCCCAGCTAAGTAGCTCATTCGAACTTGTGTTTATTTCCGGTTTTCGTAACGTTAGGCGGTTCTGTTATTGCCTCCCCCAGGTAAGGGCATTTCCAGGAGATGCTGGCACTCATTTACCTACCCCCCGGAAGGATGGAAAGCTGAGTTAGTTTAGGCGGGAAAGAAGGTGGCTCTTGGCAGAAACGAGGATCGAATCCGGGACCTTGAGGTTAGGAAAAGAAAAAAACAATAGTAAATACAATAACTGCACGTTGGGATACATCGAGCTGAGCATCTACACGGAGTTATCGCTAAAATTTAAACGGAAAAAGACATTTTTAAGAGTTCTCGGACTACAAGAACGAAATAATAAAATGTACTCAGTATTTGTTTAGCTTCATGGAGAAACATTTCGTTGTTTTCTGCTCACAAAATTCAAGGCAGAGAAAACAAAACCCAAATAACCAGCACAAAGAAGAAAAGTGTTTACCAAAAATGTGATTTCTTTGAGCCGTCTCGGTTCCTTAAAGTCCCTAATAAAGTAATGTAAACTGTGCTGTCTTCATAAAAATGTCTGGTTTTGTAGAATATTTCAAAAACATCAACAAAAGAGAACTAATTAGGCTAGAAAGAAGGTGTGACATTGAAAATTTAGTTTAGTGAATGCCAGAATGTTACCTTTAATAAGCTGAATTTACCCAAAAGGGGTTAACTTGAACTGAAGGAAGCAACAAAAATTTGTTGTACTCACACTACTTTCAAAGTTTCCGAATTCTCCTTTGACTGATTTGTACAAAAGATAACGATTGTGATCTGTGTTCCCAAAGCACACTGCCATCAAGACAGCCAAGAACACCAGAAAAATTGCAACATCTCGTACAACCGCATAAAATTGGAGTAGCTTTCTTTTTTCTTCCTTGTACCAATGCAGTTCATCTGCGTCCGGTGCGTCTTTATCGTAAAAACTGTACTCCTCTATTTGCGTCTCATTCTCTGTTCGGTCATTTTTCTCTTTTGTTTTTTTGCTTATAGTATGTTTAGCTTTGGTAAGTGCAAACGCCACTAAAAATGCAGTAACTACAACCTTCACTGGCTGAATTGCCAATATGTCTTGTGTCATGGAAAGTATCATGCATATTAGCCACTCGTTAGCCTTTTCTTTACCCCACATTAGACTGTAGAAGAAGGTAAATAGTGCTGATGTCATACTTACTCCAAAACACAAAAACCAAGCAACGTATACACAAAAGTGAGGTAATCGTTGTTCCTTTTGCTTATAAAATTCACTGTCTGATATACTACCGTATGCAAGAATTCTTTTTCTTGAGTAGCTAATTTTTGAATTCTGAAAAAGCCAGATAATAAAGATGTTAATTGGTGCGACAACCAAACAACTCTGGAAGCCAACAATAATCTGTCTCAAAGAGATTTTCAGCGGGCCAATTCTAACCGTGTTCTCCTCCTTTCCATCAACATTGTAAAACATTGCGTTCGCTAACATAGCGCTCAGGGCAATGTTCACACAACATGTCACGCGCTGAACACGTGTAAATGAGCAGCCTGGCCTTTTTGTTACAGCTGACAACCATAAATGGCCGTCATAAAGAGAATTTGAAGCTCGCGAACGAAAAACACTCTGAAAGTCTTCATTCGTATGTTCCTTATCACAAGAAATATTTCGCTCTATTCTACAATCATCTTTGTTGACAGCTAGCCATTTGTAGCATGTAAACTTCCATTCTTGCTCGCTTTCCTTGTCTCGTATAACTATGTATTCTAGGAACCATTCTGGACTTTCTCCAAAGTTATTATGACGAACACTGATATGATTTAACTCGCCCAGATTGTGTTTTAATGATATAACAAATGTATCCACGTTGCCTCGTGCCAAAATAGTTCTATCAGTTCTCATGCCATTCTAAAATAAAAAGAATATAATATTAAGGGGATGCCTATATCTAAACTTGAAAATAAAATTCAATACCGATATTCAATAAGACTTTCACTTTAGGATTGCAAAATTTACAGGGCTAAAAAAGAAAATTGACTAAACTTAGATAAACAAGAGACTCCATAGTAGTCTCTACTCTACACCAATATGAATGTATGTTATATATATCTACTGATATGTTGAAAGTACATTTCAGGTCATGTAGTTAACAATCAAAATAGTCATTCGTAATAGAAAGTGAAGTGCTGCTAGCCGAATTCAGTTTGTTGCATTTTGCCGCTAGTGAGATAAAACTGAAAAGCCTCTAAAATGAGGAAAGCAACCCAGAGAAGATAGCTACAAATCGGATATCGCTATAATGCTTAATCAGAAACTAAATAAAAAATTATAAAGAAGTGTAAATAATTTAAAAGCAAGTGTTTTACCAGTGTCTTTACATTTGAGTAGTTCAGTTGGCAGATTCTTTTTATGAGTGATTTATTGCAGACTTGATCATATGATCAACTTTGTGGGCTGTCAGTTGCGAAACAAGGTTTTAAACAGACTCATAGAAATGTAATGCTTATGGGATGTGGCTGAAACGATGATGACACGAAATTGCTCATAACAGATCTGAAACTCATAAAAGCACATTGCATGTCTTCCTCTAGATTCTTTGCTGTGACCGTCACCTTCCTGGATACTTCCACTAACTATTACATTAGCATTTGACATGATAAAAATGTTTGAACCTTCCTTGCTTTTGTCGAAAAACCCAGCGCATTTTATGTGGACATTCAATCGAGTCCATTCAATCAAGACGGCCGTTAGTTGACGACGCGGCTGCTAAGCTAATGATGATATCACCTGCACAAGTGTGACCAGAAAAAAACACAAACAAAAAGGAACTCTACGAATTTTTACAAGATTTGCTAACAGTTTACTATGATTATGGTTACTTTATCAATATCACATGTGATGACAAAACACTTTTACATAGAATCACAATCAAGCTAACATAATCCGTTATGTACAACCTGAATCTTGAGTGGACCACTGTTTCCAAGGGATCCGTAGATAACCATTGTGATCTTGGCCGTTGTGCCACTTCTGGGGTTGATACCAGTGCTAACTATGACATCATAAGTAATACTGGCTGCACCGGGTTCATTTATCACCCAAATTGGTGGACCAATCTGATAAATCAATAGTTTGTTTGTCACTTTTATGAAAGCGTTTTTTTCTTTGTAAACGACGATCACACCAAAAAGTTTTAAGTTCAAGTTCTTCATACTATATTTTAATTGTTTGGTTTTGCAATGATTTTGAAAGAGTTGCCTTGAAAAGATAACTTCCCTGAGGTTTCAATAGGATTCGAATTCTTGACCTCTAGCGTTCTTTTAGTTTTGAAATGGCATACTTCTCTTTATAACAAACTCACAAAATATTTATCAAGTATAGAACTTAAGTACAAAAAATATTCTCAAAACATTGAACATATAATGATAGGAAATAAACATTAAATAGTTAGTTTGGATTTGCAATGTTATTAAATGTTATTGTCTACCTTCAAACTACTGTAGTGTTCACACAAATAAAGGCAATTAAAAAAAAGCACAAAATGAGCTAGTATAGGACACGACATCTTATTTATGAACTCAATACCAGGATAAAAGTTTAGTTATATCCAATACTAATAAAACTTAAACGAGAATAGTCCAAGGTTATTAGAATGCTGCGGATATTCTTGTTTGTTTAAATGTGCATTTACATTTAATAGAACAAAGTGTTAAATTATCTTGTATTTTTGACTTTTGTTTGGTTTGCGTCAGCACAGCTGATATAAAAACAAGGCTTTGCCTCAGCGCGCAGTGCACTCTGGTTGCGACGCAATGAGTTGTGATTAAATGATCCCAGTTGTTGATTATGCTTTGTACAAATCACGTTTCTATGCCTGGAAGTTAATGCTTTCTACTGATAGCCCTTAAGTATGAAACAAAAATTGAGCCCGCACACGATATATTATTAAACCAGAATATGAAATTATTTCTTTACTAGCAATACTTAGAAAAAAGTAGACAAACGTAGATAGCTGACAAGAGCCAGATTCATGTTTTACAATCTGTTTCATTAGCAACCAACGATTATTAATAACTGAACAAAGACCTTATAGTATCTAAGTTTAAAACTGAACAAATTCAAGTGAACGAAGATAAAAGTTTGGGTCCTTTAAAGCAGTTTTTTTAAGAAGTTTTTAGGTTTTCTAAAAGTCTCAAAACGTTGGGTGGCAAAACGTACATTTGTAACACTTCCCTAACATAGTAGAAGACATTAGTCTCACATTATTAGGACCACTTCATTTTCCACACTGTTCTCCATTACCATATTTAGGCAAAAGGTGTGAACATCGTTTTACCTACAACAGTTGAGAAAAGAAAGAAGGAAATAGGAGAAAGCATTGTAGTACCTTTTTCTCATCCTGTTTGTCGGCCCTTCTTGCCAGAACAACAGCAATAAAATACACAAGGAAGATGCTAATTATTGTAGCTAGCACGGCTACATTTCCAGTGACACTCAACTGTGACATTGCTAAGAAGACTTTGTCAAAATCGATCGGGTTTGGTGCAACCACAACTCCACCTCCAAATGATGTCAGATGATTACACAGACACTGTAAAGTATTACCGGTGATGTTTTGGCCGGCCTGAGGAAAAAAGAGATAAGAGGAATAGCCATGTATCATTTATTGGGCCTATCAAAGGTATTCCGGAATCCGGGAAATTTTAGCCTGTGAGATCCGGAATCCAAAGACTTTGGAATCCGAAGTCCAGTTTATGAAATCCGGAATCCAACCACTTTTGGACCGTAGATTCCGGAATCCACGGACATGGAATCCGAAATCCAGTTTATGAATCTGGAATCCAACCACTTTTGGACCATACAATTCGGAATCCATGGACATGGAATCCAGAATCCATGGACATGGAATCCGGAATCCAAAGTGTGGAATCTAGGATACATGGCTCCCTTGAATTTGTGGTGGAAAGGTATATAACTAGAATAGAATGCAGGCATTGAACACCTTAGAGCACTCTGTATAGATCGCCGTTATATGTTGTCTTACCTCCATTTATCGTTTTGGCACAACTAAGAAAAATAAAGTCAAAACTAGTCAATGTCCAATATAGCATACGAGAATTTTCCTTTTACACAATATTGTTTATTTTATCATATCTGAAGAAGTTAACACATGTAGTTTTGATTATATGCAATTTTTGTTTTCTTCTAACATACGATTACATAAATCTTAATTAGAGTCCTTCGTCACGTACGCAATTCTACGACTCAAGGAAGCTATTTAGTGACTTAGACTGAAACGTTTGTCAACTTAGAAAATGAGGCAGATACAGCCCTGGTACAATAAACAACAGGCTGCATAGTTTGGTCTTTAAAGGAACCCTTTTTTTAATAATTTCGAACAACAACATCAAGCTGAAGAATGATAAAAAATTATATTAAAATTCGATCATTGTTCTTCGCTTTGTCGTAATCTGTGTTTTAAAAGGTTTATTCGTTTATTCTCCTCATTCACTAGCTCTGATTCTGTTGTGAACTATTAAATGTGTTGTTTTGTTTATACCATAGCTTGTAATCGTGTATGCAAAAGAATTCAATTGTATTATTATCGTCTACTAACCTTGCATCCCTCGGAAGTCCACATTTGCATGGTAATTGACCAATACAAACACTTTTGTTTATCGATGTTAATTGTGTAGTTAACATCAGTTTGGGGATCATACTGTGGTATAAGTGTTTTATTTACAAAAGTAGCCAGGGTTGGAGGAGGATCTTTATCTTCCACGCATGCCCTTTTCTGTCTCCGCTGACCAAAACAGGATCTTCTAGACCTCTTATGTCTTTCAGTTTTATTTTCGTGCCGCAAAACTCCAAGATAGTACAATCCTCTTTTATCGATAATATCTTCACCAAAAAATATTGTGTACGGATCTGAACTGCAGTTTGAAAAGATGACTTTTTGTTCTTCAAATCCACTTGAGCTACAAGATGACAAATCTGGCAAATAGAATCTATTATCATGATCATCAATTTTGGGACGTTTTCCAAATTTGAGTAAAAGCTCGAAGCTGACTGAACTGTTCTCAGGAGTAATTGTGACAAAAAATGAAGTTCCTAATCTTTCAATAGAGATGACGTGAACGTTTGTTACTCCTGGTTTCATGAAGTAGTGGCTTGTACCATTGATTGGATTGGGTATAGACTTTTTTGTCTTTAAGGGCATTTTAATTGATATTGGTTTCGATAATCCAGAAACTGACAACCCCTCAATGTCCATGCTGACCACACCGGAAGTAACATCAGCAGCACTGTCATCCCACGTGTAGGGATTCGATGAGTATGACGTCAACTGCAAATAAGTATTATTTTCTGATGAGCATAAATAAACGTAATTAGTATTTACTTATTTATTTATTTATTAAAGCCCAAAGATTAAGGGAGAAAACAATTTCGCAAAATTCTAATTATTATGATGATGATGATGATGATGATGATGATGATGATGATGGTGATGTTTTTTTATGATGATGATGATAATGATGATGATGATGATGTTGATGATGATGATGATGATGATGATGATGATGATGATAATCGCACGTAACAAAACTAAGAAAAGGGTTAAATTTTTTTTTGTTTCGTTGAAAGAAAGTGCTTTTTTATCCAAATATTTTATATCTCTACCAACGAAATAAGATAAATCCACTTGTTAACTAATGTAACACTATTTAGGTTTTAGTAGTACTTATGAGTGTTGTATTTTACCAATACTTGCCATAACGTTCAACGGAAACTCGCCAGCTAAATTGGAGATTTCTTTTCCTGTAGGGAGGTCCACCACATTGTCACCCGTACCAATTTGCAGGCTGTCGAGTCCTTCTGGTAAAACTTTTGCTGCAACTACTTTTGTCTCTCCCAAGTCTACAGTCACGCGTTCTTCTCCTGCTACCATATCCGACAGATGAGAGCTCACCATTGAGTTTATTTCTTTTTCAAACGCTAAAAAGGAAATTCTTTGTAACTGAAAAATAAGGTGAAAAAATGTCAGTGTGCTTCACCTACAATTTTATTGTAATATGATGATGTCGAACTCCTGCTCCTAACTGATTGATTTTCACTTAATCAAACTTCTGATTGCTAAAGCAAAAGAAGCAGCTCCATCGAAAGCAGTGTCTGATATTTTGAAAATCGTTTTGAAGTCGTAATCATAGCGTTAGATCTAGATGTGCCTGCGTTGTTTGGTGGTGCGATATGCCATTTCAATTCAACATTTGAAGTAATGTGTTTCAATATATGTGGCGCGATACACCATTATTCAATTCAGCATTTGAAGTAATGTGTTTCAATATATGTGGTGCGATAGACCATTATTCATTTCAACATTTGAAGTAATACGTTTTTGGAAAACTTTACAAGTAGTTAAATTTTACACCATTCACCGTCGGAGTAAATGCCATTCACTCCGACGAAGAACTACAGTCCGAAACTCAGTTTTTTAAAATTCTTTCTCGATTCAGTACGGTGTAAAGTTTAACTACTTGTAAAACTGTTTCTATAGAAACATCGACGCCGCATTCCATTTATGTTTTAGGTAATACTTAAACCATATTGAGGAAAGTTATTTCGTTGTTTTATTTTCCTTCTTTGTTAATGTCGGGTCAATGTTGCCAATGAGAACAGCTCTCACAACTATTCTAAACCGGACGAGCAAACAAAATACCATGACTGTTATTGAGCAATATGATCAGAATTCTTAAATTGAAACTTAATAAATTTACGAGCTGTTTTTTATGCAACGTCAGCGTTTTTTAACCAGCTTTTTCATGCATATGTTTTTTGTTGCTTGTTATCTTGCGTTGCATTTTGGGGAAGATAAAAATAGCAACATCGTGTGCTTTTACCTGGCGATTGGTTGAGCTTACGATCCCGATCATTTAGATAATAAACCTTAAAGATTGTCTCTGCTTTCCCGTTGTAGGGTAGCTGCCCCTGATCTCGAAAGACGCTCTCAGATTTTTACTTAATGCTCGCAAATTCAAGCTTATATGAACATTTGTGATGGCTACGCACAAGCACTTATATCCAGTTTGATAGTTCACATAGACCGTTTATTGATCTAACATTATTGTCAGTCAAAACAAGGTCAAGTATCTTTCCTTAAAGCAGGTTTTAAACTTTGATTCGTACAGTGTCAATTTTTTGGAATGATGATAAAGATCCTGCATTTTATAGGATTTGTCAACACCCTTCCCAAAACGATATGTTGTGCAAGCCTTGTTGAATGATCGGGACACAGTGATTCCTTTATACAGTTAAATGAAGACTTAGAATTCTGAGAAAATTAAGGTTTGTCAGGCATTCTCCTCCCTCTTCTTAACACCCCGTTTATATAAAGGTGACAATAGCCTTTGTTTTGCCCTTGTAACACTTTCGAAACATTAAGTAATTACTGTATATGGTGTTAAAGCAACGCAAAATATGGGGAATGTTATTCTTAGCATGTGCGTTCCTCCGTTTCCCACCAGCTCAAATACAAACACTTTAATGCGTGCTGTTTATACTTACTTCAGGGTTTGTGTTGTTTAGACCTGATTCCAGGAATGTCCGAACAGCCATGACGTTCTTAATAACAGATGCTATATTATGCTCAGCAATAGTGATGTAAAAGGCTTTGAAGAGAAATCTCTGTTTTCTAAACAGTTGTAAACGCTCATTCATAACTTGAAGCATTTCCATGGATTTGTCCTGATCAAAAGTGAAAAACAAACATAGTTGTTTTGGAAGTTTCCGCAATAATTAAACAACATACAAGCCTGAAGCTGTTTTTTTGTGTTCAGATCAAAAAGGCATCGAATTTGCCTGCTCCACATATATCAGTGAAGCCTCAGTTAGTGTGATGCATAGCCATAGACGCCTTCATGTATTAAACTAGCCCTGATTTTAGTATAAATATTCTGCCTTACTTTAAAAATAGTAATAAAAATGGTATGATTAAGATAGCAATAAAATTATAATTTCATAAACACGTTTCTGCCGTGGTTTGATGAACTAGCGTTTGGACTCCCCTCATGAATGAAAAGCTGGAGTGCAACAAAGATACGCGCGTGCTGAAGCGAAAGAAAACGACGAAAACGCCATAGGCGTGTATCGCGTTACGAAACAACTGAACGCTGCAAACGAAATCAAGACGCTTGTTGGTCACGTTCCGATAGAATTGTTGCGTTTAATGAATTTTTTCTAGAAGCTAACACGGAGAACAAACTCGTCACACAAGTTACTGGAAAGGGGAAGAGAGAAATTGGCCTTGTTATTCCTGCAAAGTTCTCTGCTTTCACGATGGACCTACGCCTTGCCAAGATTCTAAAAACAGAGTTAAATAAAAAGGCTTTAAAGTACACTCACTTTGAAATAAAATACGATCTTATACAAGAAAATAAATTCCCAAGGCTGATTTAAGAATTGTATTTGTTGTATATTAAGTTCTTCAACGATTCTGACGGTGTTTCGATTAAGCGCCGCATTTGCAAATAGTTAGTGCGGCACTCATTCGGGGGCGGCGCTCTTTAAAGCGTTTTCATCTCAAATGCGGCGCTCATTCTCGGCGGCGCTCAAACGGGGGCGGCGTTTAATTAACTAGCGACGCGTTAAAAACAAACCCCACACATCAATTGCTTGTTAAGTGCGGTCCAAGGAAAAGAAAGAAGACAGAGAATAGCAAACCTTTAAGTCTTGAGTAACATCACTAGGAGCTTCTGTTATCAACGACAACACTGTTAATGCCATAACCAATTCACGAAGGTTCTTTACTTCAATTTTGTCTACCTGGCTGAGAATCAAACTTTTTATCTGAAAATTAACAATGCACCAAAAAATATACATTTCAATAAATTGAAATCGATTAAACCATTTAAAGCTAAAAGATGCGTCTAATCATGATGTGTCATGTGACACATCATGGCCAAAATTACACAAAAATAGCATTTTTTGTCCTTTGCCGGGTGAAACCTTTAGAAAATCAGTTGAAGTATGGCAAGCACTGTCATGTGATCATCCTTTATGTGACGTAATACCTAAATGCCATTCCTAGTTTCCTGGGTTTTCTTTTGAAAGAAATGATAGTTTTAAACTACCCTGCCTTTATCCCTCAAAATCTCTATTTATGGAATTTTCAAGTGTGGATGACAAACTTAAGTAATTTTTATTAATAGAGTTACGGTTAGAGTTAAAATTAGGGTTTAGGCTTGCATGTACTTTCGCTGACCCTGCAGTCGCATTCTGCTTTTAGCATTCTCCAAATTACACTCGCCGGATCTTACTGAAAAGAATTTTATCCTGCATTTTTCTCCCCATAACTTTAAACTTTGTCAGTAAATATTTTTTAGCGTTAATAAGAAAATAAAGAAAAATATTATAAGGAAGTACAGCATCAAACCATAATATTTTAATTCTGCGCAGCTGTATTGTCAGATAATCAGCTCCGAATCAGAATTATATAAAGGATATTACACGGTGGCGCGAACATATAAATTTTATCTTCGAGTGGAAAAATATTTTACGAATGAGCGCAGCGAAAGAGCGAAATCTTGTTTCCACGAGAAGATAAACTCATATGTTCAAACCAACGTGAAAGTTTCTTTTTTTTATATAGATATGAGTGTTTCGTAAATTAAAAAAAAAAAACTAGACGAAAAACAAAGGAAAAACAAAGGAATGACGTCAGCAATATCTTCACCAGTGAGGGTATGGAAAATATCTCACTCGTATCCCGGATGTAGTTTTGTATGGAAAATACCAGTTGTCCATTTTTCGGTAAAACACTTCATATCTATAACATAAACAGGAATATCACATAAACTATTCGCGATACAATTTCAGTTACTTTCGAGTAAAATGATCTTTCCCGAGTCGTAACAAAGCCAAAGGTTTGAACCATGGTGAATTATAAAATAAATAACTACATTTTAAAAAAAGGAAAACGCACAATTTACCTCTGTTCTGTTCTTGGTGTTCAATGTCTGCCGATCAACTTGTTTCATTGAAACAAGCAAATTTACTGCAATTTGAAATGCACTAAAGTTCCGGACTTTTTCAACTGCACGGCTCAATTCGCTACTGCTTCCTACCATCTTGAACAATTTGGAAGTCACGCTTGCAGTCGAGCTGTTACTAAAAGGCGATAGCACCTGTCGTCAAAGTCCAAAAATAAGATATTTTTATAAGAATTAGTTCCACACTCATTTCAACTTTACGTGAAATAGAGAAAAAAAGAACTACATAGAGGATATTATACATGACTTTTTTCGGGATACGAATTTTGTCTTCTAGTGCTGAAAACATCTCTCAATGGAATTACAAAAGAACCGGCCGCGCGCCTGAGCGGTAAGATCTCTTGAAATTGGCTTGCAAATTGCGCGCGATGAAGATAGGATTTTAAAAAGGAAAAATCCTGATATATTATTAGTATCTATATAATAAAATTCAATTAAATGTTGTTTCTTGGTTGATGACAAACGGATGAAGCGAAAAATAAGAATTTATTGAAACAGCCCACATTGGCAAAATCTCAAAAAAATATTTTGAAATTATGAATGGTGCAAAATTCAATTAACCTTCTTCTAAAATCGTATCCGTTTATTATTTTTGTTTTTCTTACATTGTTAGTTAGTATGTTAAGAGAGCAGCACAGAGAAGACAAGGAAAAATAACCCGATGAAGAAGCACTTCAAAAACTACATCTCACAAAACTCTCATCATCTTCTAGCTGACATTAGACACTAAACATAATTTTCTGAACATGGTATTAAAAAGCTTATTCTTCAGTTCTAGTCCCTAAAGAAAAGATAATAAATATTGTCTCGAAGCTCTGTTTTATGGCCAGTGATAATTTTGTAATGACTTGAAAACAGTGAAATAGAGATGGTAAATTTTACGCTTAATAATAAAATGTGAAAGGTGAATTAATCAACACCGCACGAGCGTGTCACATATCGGAACTCAGTTACATGACCTTTACAAGAATTCTGTAGCTTAGTGGATAGAGCGCTAGCCAGGTGTAATGAGTTCAAATCCTATCGGGGACTCAAATGTTTTTTCTTCCTTTGTCCCACGCTCGTGTCAAGTTAATTAATTCACCTTTCACATGACTTGAAATAAGTGTAGAAATCGCGGTCAATATCAAAATGATTACATACAATACAGCAAAACTGAAAGGATTTTAAAGTCAATAATACTCGCCGACGCACTTTTTACCTACTCGCCGACTCACTTTAAATCAAGTTTTTACCTTTTCGCTGACGCACATTAAATTAAGTTTTTTTTACCTACTCGCTGATGCACTTTAGATCACGTTCTTTATACCTACTCGCCGACGCAATTTAAATCACGTTTTTACCAACTTGCAGATGCACTTTAATTCACGTTTTTTACCTACTCGCTGACGCACTTAAATTCCCGTTTTTTTTATCTACACGCTGACGCATTTTTATTCACGTTTTTTTTTACCAACTCTCCGACGCAATTTAAACTACCCTTTTTTACCTACTTGCCGACGTAATTTAAATCACGTTTTTACGTACTCGCCAACTCACTTTAAATTACGTTTTTTTATCTACTTTCCGACGCAATTCAAATCACGTTTTACGTACTCGCCAACTCACTTTAAATCACGTTTTTTACCAACTCGCCGACGCACTTTAAATCACGTTTTTACCTATTCGCCGACGCACTTTAAATTACGTTTTTACCTATTCGCCGACGCACTTTAAATCACGTTTTTACCTATTCGCCGACGCACTTTAAATCACGTCTTTACCTATTCGCCGACGCACTTTAAATCATGTTTCTACCTATTCGCCGACGCACTTTAAATCACGTTTTTACCTATTCGCCGACGCACTTTAAATCATGTCTTTTTATTTATTCGCCGACGCACTATTCAACAACTTTGGTTTTGTTTACGTATGGAATAGTTCCTACCTGAACCGAAAATTGTTCTTGTGTGGTAACTCCGTAATAGTTTGAGATCATCGCTGTTATATTCATTGTGTGATTTGCTTCTAGGTCTCCAGGAGGTAATGTAAGTGAATCGAAAGGTTTAAAACCAAAGGAGAGGATGGAGTACAAACCGTTTCCTAGCGACGCAACAAAGTCGTACGCGATAGGATGATGGGTGTCGTTCCAATTATCACAATCGAGCAGAAAAATAGTGTCCAAGCCTTTCCCATAAGGAGGTTGCACAGAGCAGTTGCCTCCAAACGGAATAGACGACACAGTAAACTCGTAAATAGAAAATCCTTTGTTCTCTACGTCAGTTTTACTCCACACTTCCAGCTTAAGGCGGTACCTAAAAACAACATATCTCATTACGACTTCACGACAGAAAAAGTGTGTAATTCATTAAAATTCAAATAAATTCAAGCTTTAATCACATGATATGAAGAGCATACACTGTAGGAGCCAGGCTACTTTCGTATTATAGCTTAACCCTTTCAGTGCCAGTTGTATTTTTAAATTCTCCCAACCTGAGCCCATACTTTTCATTGAACAAATTTG
>JANCMA020018982.1:0-17154 GCA_024336925.2 Zoanthus solanderi
TAGCCTCGTTTGGGTTAAAATATTCTTTTGAATTTTTCACTCAAAGACGAGGCCAGCCAGGCAAATTTTAATACAGAAAAAAGAATACTAAAATAGTCGCCATCTATGAAAGTGGTCTATTATGTGGGGTGGCACATTTTTTGCTTCGCGGACACAGGACACCCAGCCCATAGAGCACACAGGACAATAGCCATTGGAACCCAACCCGACAAGAGACCCAGCCCACAGCACGAAATTAGGATTGCGTTCGTTGCTAGTGGTTTCTATTATCTTTGGATACTGCCTTATCATATGAGATAAACTATTTTGTGAAATTGTTACAGCATTTTTTTTTTTTATGTTTTATGTTATCGTTTCTTCACAAGCTGAGTTATCTCTGATCGATTGGAATTCAATAATGCACTGACTCGATCATGCTTGCTAGAGACTTCGTTTAACAGCAAACCTTAATATGAGTTATCTCTTGGCTCTACTGACGAGTGGATCATAGGGAAAATGTTTTAATAGATGTTTTTTCATATATTCCTTATATTTTTTTAGATCAGTTCCTCTTCCTCTTGCTGTTTTTCTTATTATTTGCTTTTTATATTTAGAGCAGTAGTTTCTTACAAGATCTGAAAACCAGTACATGCAGGGTATAGGAAGGTATATAGTAGGAAGTTAGCCCTAAAACAAATATCAATAAACATTTGTCTTGAACTCTTCGAGGTTACATTCAGAAGGAACTGAGATTGAAGATAATTCCACAGTTAAGAAACACGAGGTAAGAAGCTGTTGCAGCCAAGCGACTTTTGACGAAAAAGAAGCGATAACTGGAATAGCACTAGATGAAAATCTTGTTGGGCGATGGAAATTTTTCTAAGCATCAGTGATTCACAGACGGAAAGTTTATAATGTCTTATTAACCCCTCCCTCCCTTCTTGATTTCCCCTCTCCCCCCGGCGAGGTCTAACGATGGTCACTTTTACTAGCTTGTTCTTTAGAAGATTTTGCAATCGGATATGATTGGCTTTAAATCATGATCCATAGTATTTGAATGGGAATTTCCACTACATGAACATTCAAATATTTTATTTTCCTGTTTTGGCTCAGTTCCTTGATATATTTCTGTCAGGGTTTCTAAATTAACGGTCTAACTAGTTAAAATGTTTTTCCTTTTGTTTACTAAAAATATTCGTCTAACTTTATGTACAAACTTGTGCAAATAGTTTGGTTAACTAGCGATACCATACTATCGCTCTGAGATAGCATTTCTGTTTGTTTTTTGACAATGTTTTTGAAACATTTTCTTGTCTAACGTTAAATACAACTAATAAATATTTCAACTTCGAGCGCGTTTGGACGCGTGTGTGAAAGAAAGGACGAATGGTTGACTTAAATTAAGTGAGGCGACTTCTAAGAAACTAACAAATTTGGAGCTACAACCCTAAAAAAGCCACTTGGTGGTTTTTGTACACAAAGATCAGCGTTTGAGATCAAACATTTCGTCTTTTATGGAGGTACTTATTTACGCTTCACGATCAAACTTTCTAAAAATCTAAGGCAAAAAAACAATTCAAAGTTATGAAATTCAGTTTCCCTTTAGAACTCGGAAGAATTGGTGTAAAAGTTTGAAAAGATTGCTTTCTGGTAAACTGCACTAATTAATAGTTTTTACTGTATTTAAGAAAGGACGTCATTTTTGAAACTTGTGTCCACACGTAGCGCAGAAATTATCCGAAGCATTAGCCCTACGACCACACTTGGTGCAGAAATTAAACGGATGGGCTTCATCCTTAGGGGACCCTGGTGAGTTAGCAGGTGGCGTCGCTAGAACAGCTTCCATTGAGAAAGGATATCCACTCAGCTGTGCCTTGGGCTTGAGAAGCGGTGGAGGATATGGTGGCGTGGACGAGGACTTATGCAAGAACGTGGGGAATGGGTCGGGTTTCCTGAAGAAAGGCGACGCGCTGTGTATTGCGGGATGGATGTCACGTGGTATTGGAGACATGTGCATTGGCATGTTTGCTATTATAGAAACCGGTGTGGGAACTTGAATTGGCTGTTTCTTTACATCACGGTTTTCTAGGAGACATTCTATTGCTTGGACCACGTTCCCTCCACATCCTTGAAGTACAAGCTCTAAAACGCTGCGGCAGTGGTTTGGGAATGCGCGAACAAGCAAACCCATCGGATCTGGATGAAGTTTCTTCTGGTGTTGTCCAGGACTTTCGGAAGTGCGTGTGGTTTTTGATAACAGTCGAGGCGTGTCGCGTTTAATTTCGTCACTTGAAAGATGTTCTCCATTTTGCTTTGGACTTGGAGAATGGCCAAACTTTGGTTTCATTTTTGCCTCTGACTCCGTTTCGCCGTCCTCGTCCTCGTCTTCGATGTCAGATTTACCCGGTTCTTCTTTGATTTTAATTCCATCCGGCAGAGTTGGCGAACAGTTCGCTTCGCCGGACCGCTGCCTAGTTTGGTTGTTGTTGTCCATCATGGTGTCTTTTTCGTCCTCAGACTCCGAGGATTGCTGCGGTTGATCGGTCATATCATCGTCTGGAACAATACAAAACAACATTGTAAGTTCATTATAGTGTGACTGGCTAGAAACGTTATGGTCAAACTAGAAATAACGATTATAACTATTACCGGTAAAATTATCATAATCAATCCATTTTAAAAACACTTGTGATTTTTTGCAGTAAGACAAGTTTCCAACAATATTTCGTCATAAATAGCATTTATTGGCGAGATATTGATAGGCGAGGCTCACATGATGCTACTGTAGAAACACGAATTCCCTTGGGAATTATTTAAGCATTGGGTAATATCTTGAATTTCAAACAGGGTTGAACATTTCATCACTGATGTTACTTATTAAAATTTCTATTCAGTTATCTATACTACTACTGCAGCTACTACTACTACTACTACTACTACTACTTGGCTAATATCATTAGGTTTGATTACCTTCATCCTCATCTCTTGAGAGTGCAGTGATATGACTTAATACCATAGATGGCCTATCAAATGATTCCTCCTTTGTGTAAACGTTCGTCTGAGACGAATCTAAATCAGATTTGTTTTCCAACTTTATCTGCATTTCATTGTTCTTTCGTTGTTGTCGCAGCAAAGCCACTCGAGCTGCTGTGATTCGCTGCCGTTCAGCTATAAGTAAGCACTTGGAACAGGTGCAGTCTCGATAGCGACAATAGTGTTTGTGTCCCTTGAGCCATGATAGAGAGCCATGGTTTCGGCATCGGGCGCATTTAGGAATACGGTGGTATAATGCACTACCAGGAGATATTCCTTGCGGTAACATATCACTCATTCTGAAATGACAACAGTGAATATGATATTAGTTCTGGGCAAACATAAAATTGACAAACTTTTTGTTTATATTAGTTCATAGTTAAACAGATTATAGTAAACTAAAGGCAAGGCTATAACTGTGACGAATTTTGTGAAGCCTGAGGCAGCGATTTAACGGAATATATATATTTAGAAAGAAACAACCGTGAGCTCTTGCAACTGCACCATTCGTGAATTGAAGCTAATTTTTGGCCTGACAATCTTGGCATAGTGCTTAAAGATTATGATTGCATCTCGGAAGATTTAGCGTCGAAGGCTTAAAAACTACTCATGAAAAATTTCGTAAGCCAGAAAAAATATGTTAGGCCATAAAAAGGTTTCATTTAACAGTAGCGTAAGACATGTGAAAGTATACTCATCATGTGACATATAAAAAGGCTAATTTTTGAAAAGTCACCCCAATCCAAGAGTTTTTTACAAGATTTGAAATTTGATGCATTGATACTTTTTTCAAAAGCAAGTTAACATCTTTTTAAAACTCTGTACAAAGTATAATCATTTATCATTTTATGTCATGCGCTTAATTTCTAAAGTTACAATAACAGCTAAGAAATTGTACTTTTACAATTGTACTCTAAAAAGTAGATTTATACTGATCCACCAACACATCATAGTGGTTTGCACTTTTTTAACTCTCAAAAAAATTCTTACTTACATGTCTTTAGGTGTGTATGCATTAAAGATGCCATCCATGTTTGCTTCCGAGTCGCTTGGCAAACTTATTGAAACGATTTAAATCACTGTTGCGACTAAATATGGCGACTCCAAAAGGCTTTAGCAAGGAAACTGTATTACGTTTATTTCACCTTGATTTAAAAGAATAATAACTTAGAGAAGTTTCCTGGCGCTTTTCTTAACGATGCTGAATATTTTCCGGTAAAACGATCGTTGTTGAAAAGTTCAATTAGCTTACATAATAGGTTAGTTTTTGTTAAAGAACTTTGTTTACTGCTCTAACAACCACCCAAAGGTGGAAATAACAATCAGTTGAACAGAATTATTTAAATTTTGAAAACATGCTTAAACTTTTGTAACAAATTTTTGAAGTTTTCTTTTTTTTTGTTTAAGTTATCAACCTCAGGGGTTTGTTTTTCAAATAGCTTATTGTTGAACAGGTTGTGTGTTTGCACAATGACCGTAATGATGCATTCTCTCGTTGGGAAATAGAACAGCTGGCTTAGAGCTGAGTTCCTAAAGCATTTTACACCCAAGAACAACACACAAACACAATCATAAGATTCATTTAAGTCTATCTATCTATTTATGTATCTATCTATCTATCTATCTATCTATCTATCTATCTATCTATCTATCTATCTATCTATCTATCTATCTATCTATCTGTGCCTGTCTTAGTCTTTAACATCTCCCATGTTGATAATTCACTACCAATTTTAACCCTACTTTACTAAATCTTTACAAAAGTTTGTAAATACAATGAGAATAATATACCATCTTCTCCCGATTAGACGCATACATGACATCAGGCTTAAGGTCTTCTTTCTCCGTAACAATAATATTCTTAAATATCATGGGAAATATTTTTATTGCTAACCAAAAAAAGGGTTCCAAACAATTCTTCAGCTCGAGGTAACTAAATTACTTCCTTCAACATCCGCAGTCTCTCTAAAGGCTTTGGTCTTACGTCACCTACTATTTGTCTTGCTACGTTAAAGAAACTGTTATTAGCTTTAACTTGTTTTGTCATTTCCTCTTCAGTGCCTGTAATTGCCATTTTTGTTGTTCAGGAAAGCTTGTAAATTCGAAGTTTTTTTTAAAAACATAGAAGAAAAACTAAGATTTGAATTGATTCAAAGTTGTAAGTGAATTTTAAAGGCCCGCCAAGAATTGCCAATCATAATAGCTATTTCAGTTTTATACCTAAAACATTATGGCTTTCAAAATCTTAGCTCGCCTAGCACCAAGTTATGTAAGAAATCTACCAAGGCTTGAATCGTTTTGTAGTAAATATAGATTGTGTAAACTAAATGTTTCTTTTCATAGTTTGGGAGATAAAATATGATTACATGTTTTACAGCAAGAAATTTTTAATATTTAATAAAGTTACTTAACTTCGCTCTGTTTAACATTATCTTTTTATTTTGTGTATTTAGTTTAATTGCAACGGAAAGTTAATTATATACAAAATACTTCGCTATCAATCACAATCAGTTATCTTTTGCTTCGCTTGGCGTCAAATAAACGTTATTCCTTATAATTTTGTCACAAAGTTTCACTTTCAAGGTTAATAAATGATATTTCGTTTTGATCACCCGTAGAAGTGCAGCTGTAATTTTCACACCAGCCATCTTGCTGAGTTTTAAAGCAACTTTTGAAAACATCGACATTTTACAAAACAGAAAAGTTATCAACTGTTTCATGTAATTCATTTAACTGATGGGCAATTTTGTTTAAATTTAATAAATAATGGTAAGCTTCATAAAGTTTGTTTTACAAGCTAATCGTGACCTGCAATGATTTCTTAAAAATAACCGCCTGTGTGTAAAAGAAGAAAAATGCAATCCAATTCGATAACCGTGCAAACATTTGCCTTTTTAAAAAAACTGTAATTACACAGTTCGTGGTAATTTTCTATCAAAATTAACCCATTTTTTGGTTGTGCGATTATTATACTAGAATTTGTAAATATGATTGTAGTTTCACATGTTTAAAATTTTCTTGTTTTGTTTTGTTGTGTTTAAACGCACATTATTCTTTTTACATTTAGTTAACCTGCGCGTTAGTGTTCTATTAAAAAAACATCCAAATTAACTGATTCATTACCTTTCCCAACCCGCTATGACCTGCTCAACATTTTGAAGACATTTTCGGCTTTGCATTCTCAGTTGCAGAAAAGTTTGTTGTAATGTCAAGAGTAATATTATCTGTGTAGGTTTCAATTCAAATAAACTACGAAATTGAAAGACTACTCCAATTTAACCACAAAGGTAAAGTCAACAATGGTTTAATTTTCCGGTTTAGTTTTGGTTAGTCTAAACGCTTTACAGAATGACAGTCAATGTTGTCGTCTTAAAAGGACATTTTTGTTTGACTCGTGACTTACATCTTGCATTCTTGAGTTACATTTGTTTAATTTGTGACTCGACCACTTAAGAAGACAGTATGTTGTGTGCTTAGGGTGGACAGACAATTTTAATTTCATTTTTTACAACAAGCTGTAGCATCCGCTCTTCTGAACTAATAAATGCGGCAATGTTCGTTTACTAGCAACTTTAATGACGACAATTTAACGCCGGTGTTTGTTCTCCCGAGAGCAAAATTTAAATTCCTAAAATTTTGAGTAACCTAAAGGAAAGGCGGCTTATCTGCCACAAGCATGTTGTGTTGAAAATATAATGACCAGTTTTGGACGCTTTAACAAAGCGACTCCGTGAGCTTTCAACGTCCGTGGGTTTCATGTGCTGAAATTTCACTGAATGAAAATAAAAGTTAAAAACATTCCCTATGATTGTCTAAATTGTAGTTATTCCAACACAAACACTGGAAAGTGTTTTTCTTTTACTTTTAATTTTTTCTGAACGGAGGTAACTAAGCAAACATTCAATATAAATATTTTTCACCGCTGCATTCAGGAAACTTGTAAAATCGTTGATTGAACTCTAAAAAAACAAAATATCCAGGAAATGACTCGTCTTCTTGTTTTCGAACGGCACGCTTCTACAATTTTGCTTCATCAGCCTCCAGCTAGCATATTTTAAATGCTGACAAATTACCCGAACTCTAGTTCTTAGTCAAATACCTATTTGTTTTAAAATATGCCGGCGACTGAAACAGTCAAAGTGTATTGATTTACCTATGAATTTAACTGAGTTTGACTTCTTAAAAAAACTTGCCGGATATTGCGAGATTTTGGGCGGTGGTTTAACTTAACGTAGTTTTAAAATAAACCTAACACTTAGTCTAAGTTTGTCTGAGTAGGAATGCTTACATATATAAAAATATTTAAATGAATAAGCCTCAGAACAGCTGTCGCTGGAAATATTAACTTTAAATCCATAAAGTGACAGAAAATCCAATATCAGTGGCTTTTTTTGTACAAAATCAGCAAGTTTTAGATGATTTCTACGCTCATGTCAGATTAAAAAACAACTTTTGAGTTGATAATCATTAGAGAAGAACCGCTGCTGCTATATTTTAAACAATAACAGCCATCAAGGAATGGCGTAGGTTGAAAGACTTGGACCGCTTTTTATCATTTAGCAATCAAAAGAATCGAACAGTTAACTAACTGAAGTTTTAGTTATAAACATATTGAATATTCAAACACTTTTTTCTGACAATAAACAAAGTTCGTTTGTGGATTCCAATCCCTCGGCACTGATTGTGTGAACTCCGTATATATCAAACATCTCCCATTGCCGATGTTGCATGAAGCTTCCTTAATTATGACCCTTGTAACAAGCTCAGTTGGTATAAAAGACTTTTAACATTTTAATTTCCAGGGGTGAGATATAATGCAATCTTATACGACGTATTTTTGTAGCATGATTCTTCAGTTAAATTCTAGAGGTTTTTTATATTACCATTACGTAGATCTAGAAAACTAACATTTTAGTTGCTTTGTTTTAAATTTAATTGCTTTTTACTTTGCTAACTTTATAACTTAAATCATGCTTTGCCACATTAAAGCATGCAGCACTAGTTCCCGAAATAAATAAAATTCTCTGTGAGACACACTAGCTCCATATATATTAGAACCTTTCTATGAGAACGGCAATTAATATGAGAATACCCTTGCAAAATTTTACAACATACTAAGAAACAGCCGAGGCGGAAAGATCTTAGAAATTTTGGTTCGTATATACTACAGAAATTATGTGAACTGTTTAGAACTCAGCTATACTGTTCGTCAGTGCAAGCTCAACCGCCTGTAATGTTCGTAATTGAAACCAAAGTCTTAGGCTAAGTTTTACATGTAAACGTTTTACTTATACATATTCGTGTATAATATGGCAAAGCACACGGATATATCAGTATATTAATTTTATAATAGAAGAAATCATCCATACAACAGAAAGTAACTTCAATTTTTTGTTTCAAAATAGAAAAATTTTCCTGCTGGAAAAATGTAAAACTGAATACAGAATGTTTTAAGAACATTTGGTCGGCTAAAATCCTCAAAATATTTAAAAAATCAGTTTTGTCTAAAAATTAGATACTTTTACTAAACAGAGTAGATATATTGTAAGGAAAGATCTGCCAAAATAATAAATAATGCGGGTCGCTTTTTCTTTCCGTTGTAAAATTTAAGAGAAAATTATCAGATTTAGTACGGTTGCTTTTAAGTTAATAAAATCTAAAACAAATGCAGTTTATTAATTTAAAAAAAAAATGTTGAGAAGTGGAGTTATCATTTGTAATATAACGAAATATCCATTCTGAGATTTATCCACTGTTTTTACCATTGGCATTGCTTCATATATATCTTTTTGTAATAACTGCATGGATAGTAATTCACCACAGAACTGAGATCATATGAGTATGATATAAAATCAAATAACTAACGTCTTTAAAGAACGGGGAATGTTTTTCAGAACAACAGATAACCCTTTAGATATTGCCAAATAAACTCATCCGGAACTAAAGGGTACAAAAACTCCTCACATAAACAGTTGTAGAAAGTTTGACTTTATATCCTTATCTTTTCAGGAGACAATAGAGTTAGGAAACTCTGATCGAATTTAATATAACCTGAACATTTTTTAGATCAAAAATTGTGTACTTGAATCGTTTTGGCAGTAATAATGTTTGTAAACTTAATTTTTGAATCAGATTTTAGGAAATCCATGATAAAACATAAGAGTATATGTAGTAATTCTTTCCTGGTAACATTATCGGATTAGAGGATAAGAGTCGTTTTTCAAACAATCACTCTTTTCTTAGCTAACTTTTATTTCAAACTTAATTATTCAACTACAAGCATCTTACAATTTTAAAAGCTCATTCCACTTTTTTATGTAAACAAAGAAATATTCGCTAGTTTTATTGCTAAACTGAGCCTCTTTGCCTGCACTCTTTCAATTTGTTTCTTTTTTTGCACTGAATGCTGTATAATGAATTAATTAATCTTATATTTTTTAAAAGAATCAATGAAACATCACTGTTGTTTAAAAGATACCCGTGCATTTAAACACGCCAATATGCTCTAATAGTTACCTTCTTTGGCAATCGCAGGTTCTCGTTGATTTATACAATTGAAAATAATTTAATGGCTGTTTCAGTAACCTGGAAACTTCTTATTTTTTCATTTTATTATATAGTATTTTTAATATTACTAATAGTAACAAAAAAACATAACGCGTTCTTTCCAGTTTAATTCGTGATTTATTACAAAAATTGAATGTACACGAAACTGTTCGTTTTTGGTTTGAAAAAGAGGAAAAAAATTGTTCCATTCAACGAAAGTGAAATATTATCTCATCCTATTTCATTTACAAATTAATGTTTACATTTCTGAGTAGTTTACTCGCAATTAATTTATATGTAAAACACACCACCAACTGTTCTATTTAATTACACGTGTTTTAGGGTTCTTTTGCGATTTCTAACTCTTTGTTCTTTTTCTTCACTTTCAGGAGCTAGAAACTAACTTTGGGAAATTGGCAAACTAACTGTGTTCGAAACCCTATGAAATAACTCTATTGTTTTCTCAAAAATTAGATTTAGTAAATTTCTATTACATCAACAAATTCAGAAATTGATAAGTTTTGTAAATTTTGATACAATACTTTCAAAAACACTTTTTTGAGATTTATATATTTTATGTCTAAGAACTATAGTTGCTTTATGTAATGTATCATTAAACTTGTGTTAACGTGGCTTAAATTCGGTGCTTTAAAAGTATGCAATCAATCTTTCTCGTTGTGATTGTAAAAAAATGTACTGCTAAGTAGAATTCTAAACTGAATTAATTACTGCATTGCAACTGAGGGAAACTCACGTGAAACATAAATTTCTCATTGGAAATCGAAGTGACATATTTCGCAAGATCGCCGAACTTCTGACTTTCCATTGTCTTTAAGCTCATCTCATGATTGGTTTTAGTGCATGATGTTTTCAAAACTTTTTATGAACGAGTTGAAATTTCATTAAAAACCCTTCGCTATTGATAAGGTGTAAGCCTGCCTAAACTACTAAATCTAACAATCATCCGAAGTTTTTCATTTTCTTAATATTTGTACATTATGTGTGAGGGGTGGACGCGAAACGTGACTCCTCAAGCTGTACACATAAAGAGGCTGATATCGGATAACTGTAGTTGCATGTAAGCCAATATTATCGAAGTACAGTACAAAAACTCCGGATGTACTTGAGGTAATCCCTTTTCTAAGTACTAATTTGTCTGTGGCCAACGAGGAAAATAACTTGCTTTCCGTGTGTGTTATTACCGCACGGACCCATAAGCACGTTCTTCCCTCATGCATTGGAAAAATAAAAATAAACGACATGAACAACAAAAACACAAGCAGCAAGTGGCGTAAAGATGTTCCTATATATGGAAGGTTGTTTTCTGCTATCAGTTTCAGTGGTGATTACTTTTAGCGTAACATTATACTGAAATCCGTAGACAGGGTTCAACTGATAACAGAATGTCACTTCTCTTGGTCACGAACACTTTTGCTTGGCTTTCTTTGTACAACGTGGGTGAAATTAGCTCACGTTATCGCAGATACAACCAAACAACTGACGACAAATATCGTTTCTATAGTTTGGTTGATATTTCTTCTCCACTTTACGCTTGTTGTAAATAAACGGCAAAAGAATATGAATTTAAAATTAACTATTTTAGTTCCGTGATCAAAATTGCTCATTCGTGTTACAGCTATTCCAAAAGCGTACTATGTCAATAGATTCTTTAGAAATGAACTATGTTTACTAGAATTATTCGAATAAAGGAAAATGAATTCCGAGCTAACTTTGTGTTAAGACGGTATATTTTCTCAAGATAGCGTTCTGTTGAAAGTACTTTTACCAAGTAACAGTTTTTCAGGTGCAAGAATTCGGTTACCGCATACGGAAGAAACTGATAAGTGATATGAATTTGAGAGAGCCGTCTTACCTTTCTCCCCGTTAAACTCGTAACTTGTAAGCGGACAGTTTGTGCGTCTTTCTATCCTGGTCAGGGAGGGAAATAGAGTGAATTTCGCAAAGAAATTGATTCAAAAGCTACTATTCATCACCTTCTGACACGCGCAGAAAACTGAATGGCGGCGGTTTTGGCGAATCTCCTAAGGTTTCTAAAATAGAAGGCTGCAGACAAAACAAGCTGTCAATTACATTGTATTACGGGTTTCATTGTTTAAATATTAGGCGTTGTCAGTGGAGTCGCGGTACAGTTATGAGGGAGCGCAATTTAGCGAAAGCCCCGATACACCATTGCACTTACGTATAACCGAATAAACAGACATTTTTATATTTTTCGTCTGGTTTTGCTGCCTGACTGCTCCGGTACGTGGTTAATGATTATAACTTAACTGCTTATACTTAAAATCGATGAACTGAGAACATTTTTCTCAACTCTCGTTGTTCAGTAACCTAATGTATATATTGCAGACAAGTCTAGCAATTTGATCATAGTTGTAGTGGAAAAATTAAAGATGAAATTTAAATTGCCGAGTAGTTTTTAAAAAGATGTACGTCTTTCTTCAGATTAAAATAAAAATAATTAATGCATATTTCTTTTGCTAGTTTCATTTTCAGTATACAATTCTATCAAAATAAGGTATATTGATGCATGAAAATATAAAATTCTATGATTGGAATAAACTTAACCAATGGGAAATTTTTACTCGGTCAATACTAATCATTAGACAAACAAACGCAAATGCAAGACGAGCCAATATTTAGCCAAGTCTGTGTGCTTTCTGTTATTCATTACTTGTCTTTCAAACTTTTCTAAAAGTTTTGTCTTCAATTTTGACTTTTTTTTTTGACGAAATTTTTAATAAAACTCATATGCATTCACCTAATTTTTTTCTAACTTAAGCAAAAAAGTGACGTCCAAGTTTTAGATATATATCGTGAAATTTAAAGCAACTGCTGTTGTCATGTTATGATAAGGCTTTTTATTAATCATAGCTCCACCTTCCTTCCAAGGTTTTACGTTTAACTGTCATTCAGTTTAATAACAGATCAAAACTCTACGAGAAGGTAAGCCTTAAATTTTCGTGAAAAGACTAAGGACATATTGGATCATCTAAATCTTTAATTTTTTGAGTCTTTTTAAAATAAAATCAGGTAGCTGAAAGATTTCAGGCTGCTTATATAAGCCTGAATCAATCTACTGGGCACCGGGCTTGTTCTGCTAAAAAATAATTCTTTGATGATAAAACAAGTGATCACCTTACATACAAAAGAAGCCTACTAAATGCTAACAGAACATTTCACTAACTTTATACTTAGCTCACTTAAATAGACAGGTATATATAAAAACTCTCCTGTCGTATACGACTACGGTCACATGATCACCCGGCTTGTTTTAGAGATTTCGGTAAATGGTACCCGAAATTCCTTACACCTTGAAATGTGAAGCGCGAATGATGAAATCTTTTTTTTAGTGGAAGAAGGGGTGGGCCTTTCGTTCTATCACTCGTTCGTGATGATGTTTCTTTTGATATTTAGTGGCATTAGATTGTTTATCCGTGACTCAGCGAAAACGCGGAGACGTGTTTGGCAGCTAAAATTAATCGATTTTATTTGACGTTTGTTAAGTCAGATAGTTAAGTTTAAAAAGGACAGGTTTTGAAACTTTTGGTATTTAACCAATTACAAACCAGTACATAAACAAAGTCAGATGCAGACGTTTCTTGTGAAATACTATTTGCTGAAGCTTTGCTGGCGATATCGGGAAAAGAGAGAGCCTTATCCGACTACAGGAAAATAAATATTGGGAAAATAAACATTTAGAGACAATTCTTACTTGTATAATTTGACGCGGCACACAAAGTGTGCCCTCGATAACATATACAAATCCCTCATGCAATTAAGACACTTAACGAATTGCCTTTAACAGTGCTTTACTGAACAGGTTGTATTAATTTCATTTGAATAAAACGTTTTTCTAACGGTTTGAGGTTTTAAAATCGTGTTGTTTCTGCACTTGAAGACACGCAACCCAAGCGGATTCACCTATAAGCACCAGCTGCGCATGGATTAAGTTCGGATTCCTTACAGCAAATATTCCATGTCAAGTGATCAAAAGAAAACGGACATCTCTAATTTCCAGAAGTTTGATTTCTTTGTATAAAAGTGTATTTGCAATTATTATGAAGCAAAGAATTGTTTTTATCTATATAAAGTATAAAGATTTGTGTGCCTTCCTATTTTTCTTTGAATATTTCATTTCGTTAAAGGTTCTTCACAAAACGTTATCTCTTAACTCAAATCGGTTTTTAAAACTTTCTGTTATTTTAAAATGAAGAAGAGAATATTGTTAAAGGTTTGAAAAACTAGAAAGTTGTACTCAAAAAATAGGAAAATTGTATTTTTTTAATTCGAAGTTCATTTGTCTAATGTGTCTGTGAAGATCAATACTTATACTTTTGAAGTTGCTTTTAAGTGAAAATATACACACAAAAAAAAGATAGCTTATTCAAAACAAAGAGGTTATTACTACCCATAATATTAACAATTCAAAAGAGAAATACATGTTGTCAAACTTGAGAATGCCTGCATTAACTTATACTTATACTCGAAACATCATCTCAGTCCAGTTCCAGGTAAGCCTCAAATTCCCTCAAAATTGCTCAGTTTAATTTGTTGGAAGTGATATTCAAAACCGGCAAAAATAAAAAAGAATCATATTTCCTAGACAGGTGTAAAAGTGTAAACTCGTTTTTGTTTGAATGATTTTTTACATTTCTAAAGTTTTTCTAAGTAAACCTTTCAAAACATCAAATGTCGGTCACTGTTGCACAAAAAGCTGTCAGTTTGAACTAACTGTGTTAACTAAAGTCCCCTATAAAACTGGCAAGTTTTGCACAAGTTGAGACTTCTATAGCCATATTTGTCACGAACGTGTGTGTTAAGTATAAAGTTTTCATTTTCACATTGAAAGTTTGACTTAGTAAAACAAAACTCGAAACGGCAAAAAGCTAACTAGTCTAAAGCTAAACTCTTATAGAAGCCTAGTTGCTCATTGGAGCAGGCGTTTATCTTCGGTTTTGCCAATGTCAAGCGGATGAGAGTCTTTGAGGGGACCCCATTCGTCATCCTGGACATGGCACTAATCCATCGTAAGTTAGCTCTCAGGAGATACTGGTTCTCGCTAACCAGTCTCTTGGAGATGAAAAATTAAAGCACTTTTGACGGAAAAAGGTCACACAATTATTCAAATGTTTCGTTTTCTGATATTATAAAAAAATTAGTTGATTTATGAATTTAAACTGACAGAATTTTATCCGCATGCCCTGATGTGATGTTTGGTACTTTACTTATTCTTGAGCATTCTAACTGCTTTGACACTCAACATTAAACTATTTTTTATTTAGAATTCTAAGCTGGAGAGAATTTTTTTTTAAAAGTCCTCATTGCTCTTTGCACTTCATACCATCTAATTAAGAAGGCGTTTTGTTCACAAAGAGTAACGATGAAAAGAGCGCGTGTTTATTTACAAACCCTTCGACTTGTGAATAATTATATTTGAGTATATTTTTTAGGGCGTTTGATTGTGTTTAATAACTAGATACTTTGCTGTCAATAATGCCTAGAGCAAAAACTATATGCTTCGTTCTGAGTTCTACAACTGATCAGCAGCTCTTAACTTCAATTTACTCTTTTTTTGCCCTCTTTGAAACAAGTCAAACTTCATCTTAGCTTTCTATATGTCATAAAAACACTTTAAAAACTGTATGAAAGTAACAGTTTGTTCAAGCTTTTGTTTTCAGTAATAAAACAGAAACTACAGATCACCTGTTCAGGCATTAAACAAAGGATGCCATTTCTATTCGAGCCAACTACGATAGTTGTAAGTAGCTGGTCACTTTCGAAAGTTTTCTTTTGTCAAAAAATTTGAATCGTCTCATGCAAATATTCACTCACGAAATAAATCATCATTGGGTCATTTCTTTTAAACACAAAATATATTTTAAAAGTTTTCTAAATAAAACAAACAGCAGGAAAAAAAGGAAGAAAGTTAAAAACTAACTTTCGTGAAATCCCAAACGAAATATTGGCTTTCGCTGAGGTGAATGAAAATGTTAAATACATAGTTCTTTTTTTGTCCCAATTGTGTGAACAACGTGCATATGGTTTCGTGGTAAAAGACTTCAGCATTTTTTTGAACAAGACATCTGCGAGACAGCCCTTGCTGCATCTGGAACAAATTATGAAGAAAGAAGGAATTGACCATTCAAACCACAATCTGCATAATTTCCGCGACTTTGTAGTAGTTTATGACGACAGAGAAAATAAAATCTTTTTGAAAATCTTAAAAACTGGCTTGAACTATGTTTATTTTCTTGATTATAGTTTAAATATTTGCAATCCTGGTAAGTGGTTATTCCAACTGCAAAATGTATCCAAGGAATTGCTATTAGGAACATACTATTACATCTTCTCTTCCACGTTTCCGTTCGCTTATTTTAAAACCTTGAGTGCTTCGAAAAATTCTAAATTGTGAAATTTTGTCGTTATGTCACGATTGCTTTTGATCTGTTCATGACAGAAGGACAGTGATTAAGTATACAATTAGCAGTCTAATTTTTGATCAATAAAAACATATATAAGTTGTAAAAGTGGCAGTCAACTATGATCATCTAAGCTCCTGAAACTGTTATTTTGCAAGTATATTGTAGATAATTTACAGCTTTTATTGGTCGACTAACTGCACATAGAAATTGTTTATTTTAAATAAAAATATCCGGTTATTCAACACTTATAACTGAGAATTAGTCCAAGTAAGTGTTGTAAATTATATTTAAACTGTAGTTTTGTTTATCACTTTTGGACCCTTTTTGGAGTGGTATCGACTCGCTTTTCACAAACATTGGTTGAGATAAAAACAATATAATTTTTTGATAGGAACGTTTAGCGTTTTTGAGCGGTGCTGGAAGTCCTTTAGCAATATGAGGATTTCATTTTCAAATATTCTTTAGCATATATATATGCAAGTAGTGGGTGTTTATTTGTTTTATAAGTCGCTATATTTGCAAAACTACAGGTTTTTATCTCCCTGCGGGGCGCACACTATTTGTCTAAAGAAACAAGAAGCTTAATAATCCATATTTCGGCTGTCAACGTGGCTTATAGGCGATACATTACACTGTCGAACATTAGCGATGCAACAGTAGTTCAGTCGTAATAAGTTCTTTGGCTCATAGTTTAACAATCTTTGGCTGTGACTCAATAAATCTCAGTGCATGCCGGTTTTGTAAAAGAGCTATAGTTTATACTATTGGGTTCACTTGGAAATATCTTGAACTCATTGTGCATATAAACTACTGCAATCAAAAGGTAAACAGGCAATAAGAAAGAAATCAGTAGTTTCTAATTGAATCTTCAAAAATTTGAAAACCTCTGTTAACTGACAAAATGTCACTTGAACTTTTTGTTGACATTCAGAAAAGATTGAAATTAGGCTACAAAACGTTTCTCTAGAAAATTAAAACTAATCTTTAAGATTCCATCAGAAGAAATGTTTCTCTTTTTATTTCGGCGCCTTCGATTTGTTGCCGAGGAAATAATAGTATTAATACCATATTTAATTTTTTTTTGTTAATCTTTTTGTCTGTCTGAGCATGGAGTTATAAAAGTGTTGAGGTTTGAAACTGAAGTTTCCTCCCA